>JAJPUD010000218.1:619888-666323 GCA_023553655.1 Myrmecobius fasciatus | reverse complement strand
TGGGGTCACACGATCTGGATGGCTCAGAAGTGAGATTTGAACCCAGGTCACCCCAGAGCTATCTCTGTATCCATTTATTATCCATTATCTCTCTCTGTCTTTTTCCTAGCCATCTGCTTGGAATTAAATCATGCTACTATATCCTCCATCTATCACCTGGATTCATTCTGTTTCTAACAGGGATGATGGGACACATACTGCATGGCTTTGTAAGGTTTCCTGGTCCCACCAGCCACCCCAGACAAGTATTAACCTAACTAAAATATCACTCAAGCTGCTGCTTTTCCTTTTTAAGCCTGTTCCCCTCACACCAAGTCACCTGTGAGCCATAAGATCATAGTGCAGGGTGTCAAGGATGACATTTATGCAATCCCCTTATTTTACAGGTAAAGAAATTTGGGTCTGAGGACGTGACATGAGCCACCTGAAGTCACACAAGAAGTAAGTGTCAGAGACATGGTTTGGAACTAGGTCCTTGTGAGTCTGGGCCAGATGTTAACAGTTAGCAAAGGCCCATGATGGATGAGAAGGGCCATACATTGCTCTGTAGTAGGGAGGGCCTACTGGCTGAGTTAGCAATGGGGAGAATCAAAGGGCAGGAAATTAAGGGTCTAAATTCTGGGTTCAGGGAGAATTGTCAGGAGAGGGAGAGCAGAGAGTGAAAGGGGCTGAATGAATGTGGATAAAAGTTGGGATGGGGGAATAAACATGGACATGAGCTGAGGGGTCAAGAGCAAAAGCAAAATCAGCAACCTCTCTGAGAAGACAAATTTTGCTTTATCCAGGTGTAAAATGATGATGAAATGCTCTCTGGAGCCACGGATGTCATCCATGATCCCACCTCGGTCACCTACTTGTCTGTATAACTTGGGGCTGGGCTAAAATTTCCTTCATCTGTAAACCGACTGGACAACTCTGAACTCACTTCCAGCTCTATCTCTGTGATGGGAAGATTCATTCTGTTTCTGAAAGGGGTGATGTCAGTTGGTGGGACACATGTATCACAGCTTTTCAGGTCTTCTGGTCTTAATTGCCCCAAGCAAGTATCAATATAATTAAAAGCCACATTTACATAATCATCTGGTAACTTTTTTTTTTTTGGCTTGTAATTAAAAAAAATAAGGGATAATACAATCCATGCTGAATTGTAAGTGGAATTATTGCTTCACATGAATTGGCTGCAATTTTTTATACAATACAAATTCCAGGGGTTATATGTATTCTTGAGCAGCCAGAAAATAGAAGTTGCAAGAATGATGCTGGAACTTTTTTTTTTAAAGAGAGAGAAAATCATTTGAAAACTGTTGTCAGAGGTCAAAGACATTAAAAGATCAGGAATGCAAGCAGGTCCATAGTTAGCAGAGATCATAAAGAGTCAGGAAGCCAAGTATCTAGGCCAAGAAGCCACAATGGTTATCAGACTTGCAAGGGAGCAAAAATTTGCAATTCTGGCAAATAGGCAATTCAGGGGAAGAGTAAGAGGCATCAGGTTGTCCATCTCAGGGGGCTTGATTTTGCTAAGGCAGGGGCTGCCCCCAGATCTGACATTGCAGCTGTGGCTGAGTTAGGGGATTGTCTGGGGCTGGAGAGGGAGTGAGAAAATTATACTTAAAGGTGATTTTTAATAGTGTGGCAGAGAGAAGTGGGAGATAATGGGGAGGAATCCTTGTACAGCTACCAGCTGGGACCCTTCCTCAAGGTCTCATCCTTTCCAGCTCTGACAAGAATTTTTGTGGCAGGTGACTCAGTTACTTCCCAGCTCATCCATGATACTCAGAGCATCCATCTCTGGCACCTTTATTATTATTTTTAATAAGGAGAGGATGCTAATTGTTTTCTGCAGTTTCCCCTCTTCTCAAAGCTCCCCAGTATTATCCATTGTCCCCAACAGGAGTGCTCCCCACTCCCCCATCCAAATGCTAATCTTCATCCCCACCCCTGTTTCTTGCTGGAGGGAGAAAGAAAGATTTTGTCTTTGAAGCCAGACCCTGGTCAGTCTGGAATAAGCTGAACAGGTGCTTCTGGGCCATCAAAGTCTTGAAGCAGTTAAACTTCCTTTCACCTTTGTTGCAGTTCCTTTAAAAGAAATAGAGAGATCTTCAAAAGGTGGAAGGGGTGGCAGGCCAGAAACGTAAAGTGTGTGCAATCACTCAGATACAAGTGGCACCACTAAAAATTGCCTTCATATATCAGCTTATGGTTTACACACTCTGGCAGAAAGGACACTAAAAGGTCAGCAGAAAAAAAATTTATATGTCAGGCCTGGAGCTGCGACTCCAAAGGTGGTAGGAAGACATGATCTGAGAGGGGTTCTAGAGGGACCGGCTAAGTGCTTGATGTGGCAGGATTTTTTCCCCTCTTTATTTTATTTTTAAGGAAGTTGCTTGCAAACATCAGCAGAGAAGCCAAGGTATAGACTCGCAGTAACCTCTTACTATGACCCTTAATGACAAGACGGATAGTTCCATTCATCTATGGGTGAACAGCAGAGACTTCTTGTAATTTTTTTTTTTTTTTGGAATCCAGGTTGTATTTTTTTTTTTTTTTTTTTTTTGCAGAGAGGGATGTAGCACTTGTGAATGCCCTGATCAGTCATGTGCCCATGATGAAGTGGGAAGGGGGAAGGAGGGGTGGAGAGGAGAAAGAGAAGGGAGGAAAAAGGGCAAGCTATACTCTGGGGGTCTGTGAGATGCCAGCTCCTATCCAGCAAAACATCTCCAACCAAATGCTAATGGAGAATGTGACTTCCAACCAGAGCGATCAACAAATACACCTTAAATTAATAATGTTGCCTTTTAGTAGCAATTGCTTTGCAAGAACGGTTAGTGGATTACTCCTTCCTCTCTCCTCCTCTGTGTCACCCCCTCCCCCCAAATCCTTCCCAGCAGAAAATGCTGGGAAAGAAGTGGGTCTCAGTGGAGTTTTGTTTAAGACTGACCCCCCTACTTTATTAACCGTGTAACATTTTAAGGTTGTTTTTTCCTCTCTGTCTCCTCCAGCAAGTCTCTATTGATCACTGTTTACAGTTATAATCCCTTTCAAATTTATCATCCATGACTAACACCCCACATATTGATTAGTGTTGACGGATGTCCCTGTACAGTATATAGCCACAGTGATCCTGGCCAGTGAAATACAGGAAAGGCGTGTGTGTACACCTAAGTATATATGTATGTGTTTATACATATGTGCTCATAATTACCTTTTCCTCTTAATTTGCTTTTGAAAATTTTTACTCTTTTTTACTCTGAGAATAAGCTCTTTCTTAGAAATACTAAGTTCTATGTTTATATTTGGATTGATTAAAAATTTTTTGTATAGTATTTTTTGGAATTGAAAAGGCAGTGTGGTTCTGCTACTGGGGGACTACTGGGGGACTAGACAGGCCCTGTAGGAGATCAGATTTATGAGGGACATCCACGCGCCTTAACCTAAAGCCTCAAGTAACAAAGATGTAAGGGCTAGTTTTTTAGGGACAAATTAGATGTCACTTGTGACTAAGGACAAGGTATCCAAAATCTGGACTATAAATGGAGTCATTTGTCAACAATGCATTTTTTTTTCTTTTGCTATAACCTCTTCTCTGCTTCTTCCAGACAGAGACTACAGAGAAGCCGTGTGCTCCAAAGTCCTGATCAGAGATGCATTCAGGGTCACCTGGTGCCTTTGGGAATTGGTGTTCTAGACTATGTCATGCACTTGGGCAGGGTTTTTAGGGTCTATTTTAGGGATGGGACCTTAAATGTTGCCTTCTAATATAGTGGTGTAGCCTAGCTTAATAAGAATTGGATTTGGGGTCAGAAAAGAATGAACAAATGCTGAACAGTTGTATACATTTAGAGGAATCACTTAACTTTCCTGAGCCTCATAGAGTCCAGAGGGCCAGTGATCTCCTGACAGAAATGATGGACTAAATAGTGCAAAATCAGACACACTTTTAAGACATGGACAATATGGAGATTCAATTTACTTACCTATTCATATTTGTCATAAAAATTGGTTTTTTTCCTTTTTTTTTCTTCAGGGGGTAGTAAGAATAAAAAAAAAAACAAATGCTTATTAATTGAAAAAACAAAGTTGGTTAAAAATAAAATGAGTTTAATAGAAGCTTCTTTGTCTATTTCATGGTTTTTTTTTAATGAAATGATGATTGTGGAATTTGGAAAATAAAGGCAACTGTCATCATTATTCTGGAAAATTGATTTTATTTTTACCATTGAAATTTCAATTTGCCTTGTTTTACCTGGGAAGAGAATTCTATTAGATTATGAATGTCTTATGAGAAGGAATGGTCTTCTTTATTTTTATAAATCTTTCCTGTGCCTTATATATAACAAATGCTTAGCACATGTTTGTTGGATGAATAAAAATCTTCAGAGATTGTTGAGCAAATCCTATCATTTGAGAAATAAAGAAATAGATTAAAAAAAAAGTTGTCCCATGGCCAAGCCTCTTAGAAAATTTTAGTGGCAGACCTCAAGAACTAATGCTATCATCCAGGAAATCTGAAAGAAAGGTAAGAGACAGTTCTACTGCAGGAAGTTCACAGATAGGTTTAAAAAATCAAAATGAGAAAAAAAAAGAAACTAGTTTCTTATACCTGCTAAATAATTCTAAGGGAGGGAGTGGGGGTGTTACACGGAGCTGCTGCTGCCTCTTTTTATTTAACTTTCCCCCCAAATTTCAGAAGACCCATGTAGAATATGGCGGCAGCACCTTCTGAAATTTTGTATGTGCTAGACACCACTTGGGTTTTTTTCTTTTTTTCTTTCTGACAACAGCTGAGACAGGAAATCTTTGTTTTCCAAAAGATTTATTTCCCTAAGTTTCACAGTCCCTTTATAATCATGATTTTAGTTCTATGAATGACTTCAAATTAAGTTTCTCATCTAGGTTTTTAGCATACCTGAATACAACTCAGTTATTTGATGACATAGTTATTTATCCTCAATAAAAAGATTTTTTAAATAATCAGTTGGCATTTATTTAATATACTACCTCATCCTATTAAATCTATCTCTTTAGATTTAAATAGGACAGTTTATAGTGTCACAGCAGCATAATAAGGATGCTTTGGGATGGTTGAGAAAGCATTTTCATTATAAACTGTATATTTCAGGCACTTCTAATTTTATAAACTAGCATATTTGTTTGAATGTGTAATTGCTTTATGTTGTCTCCTCTTTTCATATTTGAAGATCTCTTTCAAGTTCATATATGTATATATACATACATACATACATAGAGAGAGAGAAAGAAGAGAAGGAAAAGAGAGAAAAGGGATAGAAAGAGAGAGGAAAGAAGAGAGAAGAGAAAAGGACAGGAGAGGAGATAGTGAAGAAGAAGAAAGAAGAAGAAAAGAAGGGGAAGGAGAAGAAGAAGAAGGAAACAGAGGAGAAGGAAGCGAAGGAGAAGAAGAAGGAGAAGAAGGAAGAGAAAGAAGGAGAAGGAGAAGAAGAAGGGAAAGGGGAAGGGGGAAGGGGAAGGGGAAGAGGAAGGAGGAGAAGGAGAAGAAGAAGGAGAAGGAGAAGGAGAAGGAGAAAGAACAGGAAGAGGAGGAGGAGAAAAGGGAGAGGGAGAGGGAAAATAAGAATGAAAAGGCAGAGAGGGAGAAAAGGGAAGAGAAGAGAGGGAAGAGAGATGAGACAAAGAGGGAGGGAGGAGGAGAGAGGGAGGAAGATAGAGGAAGGAAGGAAGGGAGAGAAAGGGAGGGAGAAAGGAAGGGAGAAAGTTGAACTCAAAACAGCACCCCACCTCCCTCCCCCCAAGGCTTGAAGCTGGGAGGACTCTGGGCAAGTCACTTAATTTCTCAATGCCCCTTTTAAAATCTACAAATTACAACTAGATTTCTGATTTGCATTTGTGGAAAGTTCTTATATCTCAGGAATTCCTCACATGAATATATCACAAGTATAGCTCTGTTCTAATTGTACACACACACACACACACACACATATACATGTGCATTTATCTGTCTACAAATATATGTGTACATGCATATTTACATACTCATACTATTTTATTCTTACACATACATATTTATACCCACATATACATAAGTACTATGTGTATAGACATTACACATATGTGTATGTCTGTGTACAGATGTATGTACTTAGTATGCACACAATTCACACACAAACACAAAAATACATGCATTCATATGTTAGACTTGTGATTTTATCACTATAAGCAATGATACACTCTACTAAAGCATCTCAGCATCTGCTTTACAATTTAGAGTCTCAGTTTTAGTTGCTGGGCCACTGAGAGGGTGAGTGACTTTCCTGGAGTCATTTAGCCAGTGTTTGTCTGAGGGGAGACTTGAGCTCAGCTCTCTATTGATTGTGACTAAATTTGTACCTTCATTGGAGTAAAAAAAATCCCTTCCATCACTACAGATGACCCTGCATATAGTCTTAGAGAATAGAATATTAAGTGACTGACATTGAATTATGTGTCAGACATGGAACTCAGGTTTTTCTAACCCTAAAGCTGGTACTCCTTTCATTACTGCATACTGTTGTTCAGTCACTTGAATATGTATGAATGTGTATACATGTGCATATATGTACATACAGATATTATATGTAGGTGTGTGTAAATATACACCTGTATCTGTGTGTATACTTTGTACTGTGATCAAGTGAGTAGTTATGCATAGACTCTGAGAAGTTCAAATGTCTCTGGAGTTCCATCCAGTAAGATACATTTCTTTAATAATAACTAACATTTATGTAGTTTAAGGTTCACAGAACACTTTGTAAATATGAATTCATTTTATCTTATAAATAAAATTTGGCAAATATGCTGTTAATACTAATTAACATATCCTGCATAATAATATCCTTACATTTGCAAAATGCTCTAAAAAAAGCTTTCCCATCTAGAATTGAATTTATCACGTGATCTCTAAGAGTTAAGTGGGACAGATGTTACTCCCATTTTGCAGATGGGAAGGAAACTGAAACAGAGCGATTGGAAGCCCAGAATTCTATGATGAGCCAGGACTAGAACTCAGATATCTTGACTCCTTTTCTGATTTTTTGCTTGTAACATGACAGGTTAGTGAGGTTATTTCTTGGAAATAAAAAGCTTTGAGAAGTTCATGGAGTTATTCATAGGCAAGAAGTGTTTCAATCATTATGAAGTTCTCTAGTGGCTTCGCTGAATTTATGTCATCCCCTAATTTACTACTGATCATCCTTCATTTAGCATCAGATTTTGGTGAAATATCTGGTTTCTTGAGAGAAAGGCTGATTAGATTTTCATACTCCTCAGTGGGAAAATAGACCATTTGAAAAACTTCTGAAAATCTTTGGGTAGAAAGGGCTAAGGTATCTAATTGCCCAAAGGAAGAGAATGAGTTTTCCCTTCCCTCTCTCGCTTGAATGTCTATCAACCAACTTGTCATTTTATGGTACAAGTCCTTCCTTCACATTCTAGTTCATTAATTGGAAACCATGAAAATTGCATTCAAGGATTAGTAGATTTCTCATTTAAAAAATATGTGTGTGTGTGTTTTATTGATTCCTTTTATCCTTATGTCACAGATACTTTCTTTGGAGTAAACCCTTTTTTGTGACCCCCTCTCCAACAATTTCCCCTCAAGCTATATAAATCACCAAACAATTGTACCAAAAAGTTTGATACAAATCTTGTCCAAAAATGTATGGCACATTATGTTGACAGATCCCTATGTCTCTGAGATAAGGGAAGAGGCACCTTTCATTATCACTTCTCTGAGACCTTCCTTGGTTTTTATATTACTCAGAATACAACATACACCACACACACACACAATTTTCACATTCATCATACACTGAAGTAGCTCCTATGGGGAAGGGAGCCCGCCAACCACCACCAAATGCCATCCAGGCTGATAAGCAAGCCTAGCTGAACCAATTCAGTACCCTGAAGGAGAGACAGGAGATAGCATGTGCCAAATAATTCAAACTGCCACTATTTCCCCTCAGATGCTGATGGAGGCAGCCCAGGATCCTGAGCTCAAGAGCCTTAGGAATAACATACTTTGAGCCTAGTGTCCACAGCCATTATCCTGGGAAATAACCCCTGAGGAGATGTAGCCAGGCAACTGCAAGTGCTACAGCTATATTGATGAAAGACACCAAAAAGAAAGTTCTCATCACCACAGCCCTTGGCATTATCAAATGGTTCAACACTGAAAAATGATGTAATTTAAAAAATAAATTTATTATTTTTTATTTTTAACATTCTTTTAAAAAATTGAGTTCTGATTTCTTTCTATCCCTCCTTTCAGCTTCTCCCCCATTCACTGAGAAAACAAGCAATGTGATATCAATTGTACATGTGAAACAATGCAAAACATATTTTAATATTACTCATGTTGGGGAAAAAAGCAAATAAAACAAAGTAAAAAATTATACTCCAATCTGAGTTCATCAGTTCTCTCTCTCTGGAGGTGGATAGTTCCCCCTCCCCCTTTTTTTAGTCATGAAAGAATTGTATTGAATCATTGTCTTGCTCAGGGTAGTCAAATCTGTCATACTTGATCATCCTTACCATATTGCTGTTACTATGTACAATATTCTTGAGGTTCTGATCACTTCAGTTTGTATCTATGCATATATACATATGTGTTTATGTATGTATCCACACATATACATGTACATGTATACATGCAAACATATATTGATCCTTGCTCAAAACTAACCAATGGCTCCCCATTTTTTTTCAAGTTGAAATCCAAATTCCTTATTCTAGTATTTGAGACTTTCCACCATCTGGCTCTAACCTGTCTTTTCAGTATTATCTCACACTAATGCTTTCTACACAATCTATTCCCTAACCAAATTAATCATACATCTTCCCAGGTGTCTCTGAAACCATCCTGCTCACTTCTTATAACACAGTAGTTCTCCATTACAATCATTTACCACAACTTGTTCAGCCATTCCCCCAAGTATGCATCCCCTCAATTTCCAATTCCTTTTTTTCCTTTGATCTTTTTGGGATAGTACTGGCATTTCTGGGTCAAAGTTTTATAGCCCTGTAGGCATAGTTCCAAATTGTTTTTCAGAATGGTCAGACCAGTTCACAACTCTACCACAGTGTAATAAATTGATGTGACTTTATGAAGATGGCATTGAAGAAGAGATATTAACATATACTTTGACTATGTACCCTAAGGACCATGGACCCTTTCCATCTGACTGGAACCATCAATGTGTACTATTTTCCTCACTGGAATATGAGTTCCTCAAGAGCAGGGATTTTCCTGCTTTTCCCATCTCTGATTAAAATCATTTAAGCTGCTAAATGTTTAAGACTTTGTGAAGTGAGATTCATTTGTCTGCCTCCTTTGTCACTCTGATGTGACATTGGGCAAGACACACAAAAATTCTCTGGGGAAACTGAGGTATAATGGATAGACTAGTGGGCATACAGTCAAAAAGACCTTTTTAGGAAAATAAGGCAGCAGTTTAAGTAATGAGTAAATAATGATCTATAAAGTGACTCAGTGGATAGAGCACTGGCACTGGAGTCAGTAGAATCTGAGTTCAAATGTGACCTCAAACACTCTTTAACTCTGTGACTCTGGGCAAGTCACTTATTTGCCTCAGGTTCCTCAGCTGGAGAAGAGCATAGCAAATCATTCCAGTACCTTTGCCCAGAAAACCCCACATGGGGTTACAAAGAGTTGAACATGATGGAGATAATTCACCAATAACAACAGTAATGCATTGTACTACGATGCCTGTGTTAGAAATAGAAAGGAAAGAATAATTTCAAAAAGATCTTTGAAGGTAGGTGTTGGTAGTTAAATAGATAGAAGTAGGTGTTGATAGTTAAATAGAATAGAGAGAAAAAAAAGTATAAAATAATGTTGAGACTTCAGATATGAGATTATGTGGATAGTGGTGCCACAAATATAGTGAAGACAGAAGGGAAAACAGGTATAGCAAGAATACTACTTTTTCTAATTAAATATATTTAAAATAATTTTATATGAGACACTGGGTTTGGGAATATGTTCACTTAATGTACCCAAAGGTACATCCAAATGAGTATAGCCCATAGATAGTCATAAATGTGGTGTTGGAGCTGATACAAGATATCGGGTCTGAAAATAAGGATTTAGGAGTCACTGGTTTAGAGGTGATGTCATTTCTCAAGGGAGACAGCATAGAGGAAAATTGGAAGACCAAAGTTTTGGGAATCATCCATGTTGACAGACTGGGAAGAGGATGACAAATCAGCTCCAGAGATAGAAAAAGAGTCAGAAAGAGGCACAGAAAAACTATGAAAATAAGGGATCTCTGAAGACTAAGATGGAAAAAAGTAACTAGTAAGACAGGGTCAAATTGTGTTAAATGCTATGGGAATGCTAAGGAGAAAGACTTAAAAAGTTAAAAAAGTAACAAATAAATAACATACTTAATTGATGATTTCTGTTTGCAGAAAAGTTTATTTTCATGAATAGAGAGCTGATCTCAAAGCCTGGAAGACTTAAATTCAAGCTTTGCATTTTGTCCATATTGTCTGTGTGTCCTTGTGTATGGCAAATCACTTTTCAGTACTCTGTCAGTGGGATCAAACCTATCCCCTACCTGCTGCCCAAGTGCTGCCTGAATTAGATTAAAATATAATTGGAAAATAGTTAACAAAATAAATAAAAATGCAATAAATTTTAATATATTTTAAAACTAAATCAACATAAGATCTGTAGAGATCCTTAAGTAGAGATTAGTCGCCTCTTTTCTATTTGAGTTTACACCTCTGTTTTAGGTAACTTTCTAAAACTGTAAGTTTCAAATAAAGTGTCAACTTGTACTGGTCAGGGGAATGTCCTCATTATAGTCATTTCCAGACAAAACTTGCTTCTATGAGTCTTTCCTCTTAAGAAGAAAAATTAGTGAAGCAAAACTAATCAACTCAGTGACTTTGTCTGACAGTTTATGCAACATTCCATCATGCTTGGTTTCAGCATCAAAATTATTCAGCTTCCAACTTTTAGTGTTCTTTTCATTTGCATCATCAGCTGTAAATATCGTTTTCTAGGTTCTACTTAGTTCACTATGAGTATTTTCATACAAATCTTCCCATGTTTCTCTGAATTTCTCATATTAGTCATTTCTTATGGCACAGTAACATGACATCCATATACTACATTCCATGATATTCATGTACTACAATTTATTCAATCATTTTCCAGTTACTAGGCACACATTTTTGTTGCTAGGTGTTTTTTTATTCCTCAAATTGCTACCGTGAATAATTTTAGGTGTTTTTATTTTTGTTTTTTTAAACCTCTTTGTAGGTATATATACTCAGTGGTGAGATCTCTGGGCAAAAAAGACTATGAACAGGTTAGGCTAATTTTCTCACATAATTAAAATTGTTTTTCAGAATGCTTCAGCCAATTCATAGTTCCACCAACAATGTGTTAGTGTGTCTGTCTTCCTGAAATCTCAACAACTGCCTATTTCTATCTTATGTTATCTTTTGATGATTTGCTAGTATAAAAGTGAAATTTCAGATGTTTATTTTTTTAACTTATATTTCTTCTCTTATGACTTGGAGCAATCTTTCATGTGATTATTGCTAGTTAGAAATTCTTTTTTTTTTTTTAGACAAATGTGGATATCCTTTGAAGGTCATTTTGTATGCAATGATTGGGAAGGGGGTGTGATAAGTAAGAGTATGCTTTCAATAAAGTGGTAGAGTAGGAAGCCATATTGCAAAAACAAAAAAAAAATCAGAAAAATGTGTCTAGTGAGGAAGTAGAATTGTCAAGGAAGTAAGAAAGCATCCATCCTTTTGCCTTTCTTCTGTATGTGTGTGGAGGGTGAGGAATGAGATTGGGAATCAAATGACATAAAAAGATTTAGGTCTTATTGCAAAGAATGATGTAAGGAACTGAGATTGGTGGCAGGAGGATAGTCACCTACCATCAAGGAGCTAGGTAAAGACATCCAGGTCTTGGAGGTGGGCAAAGTTTTAGGAAAATTGATGTTTGAGGGGAAGAAGAGCACTCTTATGAGAGTGGAGATGCAGCCGGAAGCACAATGTGTGCGTGGGGATGTGTTTGTGTGCAGGAGACAGAAAATGGTGATGTTCTCTGCTCTGCCACCAGTGTGTTGATATTGTTAGAGTATGGCAACAGCAAGGGAACACAGTGATCAATTTCCTGTTAGAGATGGCATGGGGAATGAGTTTTTCTTCCAAATTAGATGGCTGTCTGGAATCTTGCTTCCCTGCTGTCTGGATCCAAAGAAGATCTAGAGTGGTTCTCCTGAAAAAATGCCCAGGGCATTAATCTCCCATAATTCTGTAATATGGGGATAAATCTCAAAACATTTCTTTTTTTAAAAAATCGTTTAGCTTAGCCATTAGCCTGAAAGCCAAATTCATCCTGTTCTCAGTTTAGTTGTGAAAATGAATTACAGTCTAAGCATCTATCCAACAATTTCTTTGCCACCTCGTCTGTTGGCCCAGATTCTCTCTTAGAGGACTTGGGAAAGGTACTTTATGATTCCAGCATGTCAAACACACATCCATGTGTTAGGAAGACACGTCGCATATGGCAATTAGAAAAAGCAGATTAAGTTATTAGGAATAACACATTTTGAATGCATCCTTTCTGAAATATTTTTCAAGCAATGTTAGGGAGCAGTTAAGTCTTGATGAGGTGCTACCTATTTTTAGATCAGCTTTCTGCTATTTCTTCCTCTCTCCCTGTGACTTTATTGACTCATCCCATTAGTATAGGGCAGAGGGGTACATGAAGGACTTTTTACATCCTTGAGGTCCAGAAAGAACTTTGAAGCGCAAAAAATGTAAGTATCAGGGGAAAAGTTGGGAGGAGTATTTTCAACTGGATCCTAGTCACTGACAAATGGATTATTGCTTTTAACTTGCCTCAAGTGATTACTAATTAGGTGAAACTGCTCAAGCCGTGTCTTTTTTGGGGGGGAAGATATGTTTCGGTTTTCTGGGATGGTTTGGTGTCTAACTGCAGTAGAAATGTCTATCAAATTCATCTTTCTGGATTTGATTGTTTTTCCTTCTGATCTTCCTTTATGATTATTGGGGAAACTGGTGAGGGGATTTGAAATCATTCCTATAAGGACTGATTAAAGAAGAAGGAGATAACTAGCTTAGAGAAGAGAAAGATTCCTCTGGAGCTAGTGGGTTCTTTTACAATGGAGATTTTTTAAGCAAAGGTCATGTGGTTATTTGTCTGCATACCAGAGAAGGGATTCTTTTTCAGGAAAGAGTTGGACTAGGTGACCTCTGAGGTTCTTTTCAGTCCTGAGATTAGGTGGAGACAGACAGGACATGGTCACCATCTTCAAATAAATATTTGAAGGATTGTGATGTGGAAGAAGGATTACATTTATTTTGCTTGGCTTTGAAAGATGGAAATAGGACCAATAGTTGACAGTTATAGAGAGCAAGATTTTGGATCATTGTAAGGAAAAATCCCCACAAAATTTTCTTATAAATGAGATTTGGCCAGAAATGCAAAGTGTAGTCTTACAAAGTAGTGAGTGGCCCATTATCAAAAGTTTTGGGTGACTACTTGCTAGAGGTGTAGTATAGAGATTTCATGTTTTAAGTACTGAACTGGACTATGTGACTTCATACATTCCTTCCAACTTGGACATTCTGTATTGCAGGTTGAAGTGATCTGTGTGATCATCAATCCATGTGCTATTTGATCTTGTTACCTTTTGCTTTGAGAATCTCCATTGTAACCTCAAAGTAATCAGATTGGTTTATACTTGAATGAATAAATGAAACTCAGGCATACTAACATAAAGGCCTGATGGCAAACAGAAGGAACCTGCCAACAACACTTTTTTTTTTTTAAGGTTGGCCCTCCCCATCTTATCCAGTCTGAAATTTTCAGCATTATTCATAAGTCTGATCCCACTTCTGATCAGCCTGGGTGCTTTCACCTGCTTTGTTTCTAGCCTGGGTTGGTTCATCTGAATTTAGGCAACATGTTTTTAAAGGCTTATACAAAATTTAGTGAGACCTCTTAGACATATCCTATTGCAGCCCAGAACACCTAAGCTCAAGAGATCTGCTAGCCTCAGTTCCCCACTAGCTGAGATTACAAGCATCCTGGTTCAGCAATATTATTATAATGTTGTCCCATGATAGAGACACTATCCTGTCCCCCTTTTTAAGGGAGAAAATTAATCCCCCATATATAATACATATACATAATGTACACGTATATCATACATATACATGCGTATTATTCATGGGCACATGTTTACATATATTTATATATTACACTGAACTATTATATTACTGTCCTGATGGATCTCAGAATTCTAGTTTGAAGATTCCTATTGCTTAGGAATGTTTATTTTGGCATTACTTCAATTGGATCTTCAATTCAAGGAGAATTTTTAAATTTACCAGACCCCTGTTGGATCAGAAGCCAGGGTCACCAAAGTTCAGCCATGATGGAGATGTTATAGTTGAATAAATCAAAGACAGACACTGGAAGAGATTGAGCCAGTAAAAGACATAAAGAAACCAGAAGCAGTTTTGCATAGTGGAAAAACATTGGACAGGGAGTTGGGAGATGTGGGGTCTAATCTGTGTGACCTCAGAAATATTACCTTAACTCTATGAGCATCAATTTCCTCATCTGTAAAATAAATACTTTATTTTGAATGCTCTTTAAGGACTCTTCAAGCTCTGGGATTCTATGAGTCTGTTGAAGAAATAGTGTCATTACAATTGAGCTTTCCCAATATGCATTGAATAGGAATTCAGGGGAGCTTCATGGATGGTGATTAGAATGGGATGACACTCACTCTAATGAGAAGGAGGTATAATTAACAAGGGGAGAGAAATCTCTTTTCTCTGAGACATCCAGTATAGTGTAAGCTTCTCTACTATCATCCTTCCAATTCTTTGGGATGGTTAAAAAAGAGTATCAAAAATTAAGTGAGACTTAGCAAGAGAGAAGAGGGGAGAAAAGAGTTTCATTTCAGGGAAGAAATTCATAATCACTATAGTCTTTATCTTAGGATCCAGGACACAGATACTTAGTTTCTTATTTTCCAGTTCTAATCATTTTAAAATCAGGTATACAAAATAGATTAGGGAAACAAAATGACTGAGTGAATCTTGCTGAAATAAATCTAAGCTTTTTCCCATTCTATTTAACTTTTTTTGTCTGAAAATTCTCAGTCAATGAAATTCTTTGTTTCTTTATCTGTTTAGGGCCTGGACAGCATCTGAAACATTGCCTCACTTTGAATGACCACTTATTCATATGATAGCACTCTCTGACTGTTCCCAGACCCCCCTCCCCCACTTGTTCCGTCTTCTTCCCTCTTTTTCTTTCCTTCTTTCCTTTTCTCCTTCCCTCCTTCCCAAGCATCTACTGTGCCAAATATTGTGAGAAATAGAAAAACAAAAACAAAACATAACCCAAAACCTACAAGACATACAGTTGCTGCCTTGTAAAGTACTTACAACCTAATCCAGAAAATAAGACATGTATACAAATAATGGTAATAAAAGGTAGTAAAAAAAAAGAAAATTTAATACAGATATAAAATATCATAGAAGTAAAATAGGGAGTGATCATTTCTGTTCAGGGTGATGAGAAAAACATCATTAGGGATTTAAAGGACTTAATTGTGGACATGCTGGTATCACTCCTAAGGGGCTTCCCTAAGTTTTCTTCTCTCTCCAAACATAATTGCCAGTAGCACTGTTCCTTTGTTCCCAGACTAGGCATTGTCTATCATTTTGAAAGACTCTGGAACTCTCAAGGTATGAGTTGTGACTCCAGCAACAACCTATTGCACAGATAATTAAGGAGGAGTCTTCACATGGCAGCCAATTCCCTTACCTTATAGATGAAGAATGGAAATTTAGAAGGGTTCAGTGATTTGCTCAAAGTTACATGGCTAACAAGTGACAAGGTCAAGACTAGTATGCAGATATTCTTGAATGATTCAGGGTACATTAAGAGTGTATATTGGAGTTCTGGCTACTGTTCAGTCCCTGAATGGACAGAGGTACAAAGAATAAAACCTTATCTCAAGTCTCTTGACTTCTAATCCAGAGACTGTCCCTCACTCTGTGCTATCTTGGAAAAGACCAGACTAGGCTCCCACTCCAACACTATCAGTCACCTAGAAAATACTTTTCTTCCTTGGCTTTCTTAGAGAGCTCCATATCTTGTCTCTCCTCTACTCTTCTGTCCCTATCTCTACCTGAGTTCCATACTGATGAAGATAACTGAAGTCTTATGACCCCAGGAGACTTTTTTGGTCCCAGGAGTCCCTTATTATTAAATTTAATAAATATTTACTAAACTCTGCTATGTATTAAAAAGTCATTGTGTTAGGCACTAAGGTGCAATGTCAAAAAGAAGAAAGAAAGAGAGGGGGGAAGGAGGGAGAGAAAAAAAAGAAAGAAGAAGAAAGACAGAAAAGGAAACAATAGCTCCTGCCCTCAAGGAATTCTGTTCTACAGGAAGAATTATAACCTGTACATGGAGACGAAATATATGCTACATCATGAACTGGTTCAGAAGTGGCTAGTAGCTGAGGATATTGCTGATCACATTCTGCATTAGCATACTTGGGTCAGGTAGAAGGTCCTAGATACTGATTGGAGTTCAACATAGGTGATCTCTCTGTATCTTTGCTAGTCCTTTGGGTGATCATCCTCTTGCTATGGTAGTAGAAGCCTATGTTGATAAAGCAACTATAAATAATTCCATGAATTAGAGCACTAAGACTGAGTCAAGAAGACCTGAGTTCAAATTTAGCTTCAGATACTTACTGGGTCACTCACTGCATGAACCTTGGCAAGTCATTAACCTTTGTGTACCCCAATTTCATTAAATGTATGAGGAGGAAGATAATAACATCTCCTTTCTAGAGTTGTTGTTAAGATTAAATGAGATAATGTTTATAAAGCATAGTTCCTGGCATGTCATAGGCACTTAGTAAGCCTTCCTTCCTTCTTTCCTTCCTTCTTTCCTTCCTTCCTTCCTTCCTTCCTTCCTTCCTTCCTTCCTTCCTTCTTTTCTGCCTTCCTTCCTTTCTTCCATACCCTTCCAGGGACTGACTATATTGCTGTGAGGTTCCTGAGGAAAGTATTGTGAACTGTCTGAATGCCATTTGACCCTGCTTGCTTCTTTCCCTTTTTCCTTTTTAATTTGGAAGCTGCTGCTGCCATCTCAGACTCAGCAAAGGAGAAGTACTAGAAAGAGAAATCTGGGTGAGGGCAGTCATCCTTCAGGAGCTCAGACAGCTCTGGCTCTCAGGAACCTCATGAATAAGAAACGTGAATCCTCTTTCTACAAAGCTAACTTTTGTTACTCTGAACTCAAATCGTAACCAAATAAATCAGCATCTGGCAGGTTTGATGTCCGATCGGCTCTGATCGTGTGGTCTTTCACGTTCAAACACGACCCTGCTCCAGTAACATACAGTGGGTTCTGGTTTTCCAGTTCTTAAAAAATTCCCTTTCTTCTTCACTAAGTCCTAGCAACTGGCCATGCAATGGAGATGCCTTGAGATGAGCAGGAACAACAAGCTCAGATTTGCCTGGGGCAATGTGCAGGTTTTTTCATTTATTCCCCTTAACTTCTTCCAATTCTCTAGTGTGTGTTTATAATGGATAGGGGGGCCTGATTTACCACAGTGATCACAAAGAATTGCTGTGGCTCCTGTCTTTTAAATTTTAATGAATAGACAGCATTGCTTTCTAAAATTTGGTAACTTCAGAGCACTCCATAGGCCTACAGCTCCTGGTCTCAGGCCTTCTTTTTCTCAGGCCCAGTTATCAGGCAAACTTTGATGTACTTTAATTCTCAAGGAGCATCATTATATGGGTAATATAAGGGATTAAATTTGAACCTTTTAGATTTTTTTTTTAAAGAGCCTAAGATCATCAGTTTAGTGCTAAAATGGACCTTATTTAGTCCAAACCCCTCATTTGACAGATGAGCAAACTAAATTCCAGAAGGTTGTCTCTTGTCCAAGGTCATATGGAACTGGAGATAGAACCTACCTTATCTGATCCCAGTGTTCTTTTTAAATAGAGCACCCTGGCTGCCTTCTACTCTCTTCTAACAGTTTGCTGAAGTCAGACTGGCCTCCTCACTGTTCCCCAAATTTTCTATGCTCATTTTCACGTCCATGGGTTTTCTGATTCTGTAATTCTTGCCAGGAATTCTCTTTGATTTGCCCAACAGTTATTTAATACCTACTATGTATAAAGTACTAAGGTTAAATAGCTTTTCTGAATATATTTTTTTAAGTGTATGTTATGTGCCAGGCCCAGTACTAATTGCTAGGAATATGATTATAAGCAAAATGAAAAATAGTTTCTTCCCTCAAAAAGCTTATTTTTTAATAGGGAAAGATTATGCATAAAAGAAAGCTTCAAAGGAAAGAAGGGCAGGGGCAGAGAGATAATACACAAGCAGAATGGAGAAAGCATTTCAGAGAATCAAGAATGGATCTCAAAGAGGAATGAAAGTAAACATGGCTGTCTGGACACTTTCCTGAAATGGAGTTTCCATATCAACTGACCAATCAGAGGAAGGAACTGTGGGGGCAGAATGATTGTCCAGAGGGAGATGCCTCTGGGGTGGAATAATCTTCTATGGTGATAAGGCTTGCTGAGTTATGGCCGAGATAGAAGAGCAGAATCAGGAACTTGACTATCTAAATCCTTTCCATATGTGGAGGTCAAGTCTGTGCTTCTGGGAGGACTCAAAGCCTTAAGCATCATGACAATGATAGCTAATAGGAGTGGAAAGAAGTGGAAAGAAAGCTGGATTTGCAGTCACAAGACTGTGGTGAAAAGCCAAGCTCTGCTACTTACTACTGGTGTGCTATTGGGCAAGCCAGCCAACTTCTCAGTTTTAGCTTCCTCAGCTGTCAATTTATTGGATTGGATAAGATTTCCTTGAATTACCCCTGCCATCTTCAAACCATGCTGTGATATTGTGCTAGCTAAACTGGACTTAGAGTTGGCATAACCTGAGTTCCAATTCTGTTTCAGATACTTTAGTAGCTATGTGATCTTTGGTTACTTATGTAATCCTTCCTAACTTCAGATTCTTCATCTGTAAAATAGGGGAAATAATTGTTATCTACTTTATAAATTGGTTGTGGAAGATCAAATGGAATCACAAAAGGAAAGCAATTTGCAAATCTTAAAGTGCCATGTAAACATTAACATTAACTATCATTATTATCATTAAAAACAGGTTTACAGGGGCAGGTAGGTCCATCCAGTAGAGGATAAAGCACTGCTCTAGAGGACCTGAGTTCAAATCTAATTACAGACACTTCTTAGGAATGTGATCCTGGACAAGTCATTTAACCCTGAAAAACCCCAAAACAGGTGGAAAAATTCAAACTTCATTCCTAATATTTCCTTCCTAAGATTCTATTATATGAATTTCCTCTAGCGTCTCCTGAAAGTCTCTATAATCCTATAAACTGTGATCAAGAAGAGAATGCAGAATTGATAGATTTTAAGAGAAGGAAGAGAATAGAAATCTCTTTTCTGAGGCTCTTTCCAACTCTGAGATTAGGTGATTTAGTCCCACCTCTTTCAAAAAGGCGTTTCTTCATAAATCTTTTTCTTCTATGAATTCTAATAACCCTTAGAATCTATGCCATTCATTTTGGAGTTTAGTCAAATAGGATTACTTAGTCTTGTTTTTTCCTGGTTTAGGTGTATGTATATGCACATTAAGGGTATGGGTGTACTTGAGTCTTGGGGAAAATATCAAGGATTCCAATAGGGAGAGAGACTATTTCAAGCCTAGGAAATAGCCAGAGGAATGATACAAAAAGAGGACATAGTATATATAAGGAATAAAAGGGAGAAGGAAAGGGAATAAGCATTTAGATAGGAATTAACAGTGCTTCATTTTAACCAATGTCATTTCCTCTGATCCTCATAATACTGTGAGGTTGGTCCTGCTATTCCCATTTTACAATTGATGAAGCTGAGGAAGAAGTTAAATGATTTGCCCAGGATCACACAATTAGTGTCTGAGGTCAGATTAAACTTGATTCTAGTCCCAATTTCAATCATTGAGTCACCGACCTAGCTAACAAGTAGACTAGCATAGCTGGATCAGCTCTTTACTTTTTTTGTACCATGGATTTTTTTGTTGGCGTGGTAAAATCTATGGACTCCACAGAATAATGTTTTTAATAGGATAAAATACGTAAGATGGCAAAGATTACATTTATATAGAAGTAGAATACATACACTAGCATGATTATGTATGCAATAAAATACATACATGTAATCCCTACACACATATATCTGCATCTAGACATATGGGTGTACATATGGATATGTGACATGGTCAGACATGAGTATGTTCCCAAATCTCCTTAATTAGTAGTCATGTATTTATGTTTCTTCATATAAATATATAGACATTTCTTATGTTTAATCCTTCACTTTTCCATATGATATGGAATATATCCCTTTCTTTAGGATGCTTTGTTCTTTCAGCCTGATCACAAAACTTTTATGAATATGACATCAGCAACGGGAACCCCATCTTGTCCTTGCATATTATTGAGGATACTCAGAGACTCACTTTTAGCAGCCCATAGGTGGGAAAGAAATTATTAACTGAAAATGTTTCTCCAATTTGCTTTTGAGCCTTTTCTCTACATGGGGATATTTAAATGTCTCAGAAAAACCAATACCCAAATTTCACTGGTGGAGACATTTTTTTGCCTTGGGGAAAAAAATCCACAAATAACCCCCACAAAAACAAAACAAAATAAAAAAACAAAAACAAAAACAAAAAACCAGCGCCAGTGACTGTGTTACTTATTCGCCATGTTACTTTGGGTAAGCCATGTTACCTCTCTCCTTACTCTAAAAAGAATATGTTGGTCCCCAATTCCCTCCCAGTTTTAACATTCTTTTATCTTATGATTCTGTGTTAATGAATGATGGTTTAGCATACTGAGAATATTCTGATCCATTCAGTAGTGGACAAAATCAATAGGTTGAATAGGCATGACAACAGAAATAAAATGGATTTAAATACTTTTGTGGAAAAAAATGCTCCATAAAGTCCACATTGTTTTCCTTCCATATGGAGTGATTTTAAAATAGAATTTCTCTAAGTTAGCACCCCAGTGGGCTACTCTCTAACTACAGGAGGACAATGTAGAGATCTTGGCATTCCAGGGTCTCAAACAATTCTTCCTATGAATGGTTGTTTTGATACCCTGGGGAAATATGCTATTTTTATGCATTTGTCGTTTTTTTTCCTTCTTCTTTTTTCTCCCTCCCCCCCCCTTACTTCAGAGGTAGCAATCCTCCTGCTATTAGCAAGATGTCTATTATAGTGTCATTAAAAAAGCTATAGTCAGAGCAGAGAATGACTCATATCATGGAGGAGTTAATAATTCACCGTAATAAAAGTATAAAGTTTTATGATAAACCACTCTCAGGGGAGTTAAATATAATCCTTAGCGGGTCACACACTGACTACAAAGCTTACATTTGTAATGGTAATTTGAATTTACTACATCGCCTTTAGTTTTTAAGCGTTTGTATGTCATTAGACCTTATAAATTGATTTATATGTTTCAACTCCAGTGTAATTCTGCATAAAGGTACAATAAATTTTATGGATTGGAGATATGGCATCTAAAACATTTTAATAAAATTATTTTTTCCAAATTCGCTTGGACGGCATTGATAAAAAGTCACAAAGATGTCAAGATTTCTAAACTTTTATGAGTTGAATAAGATGGGAGTGGACTGCTGATTCTGGAGGAGGATCTGGTTTTAACTGACTACCTCCCTATTCTTTGCCTTTTGGGTAAATATGTGTATTTAGGGTATCTTTTGAAAGAGGACATGGCTTACACACACACACACACACACACACACACACACACACACACACACACACTGTGTGGAACTTCAAAGCTCCAGTTAATGCACTGCTGATGAGTTTACCTGTGAGATGTTAGGATTACTTTCCTCAAATGGATTCTCACTACTATTTGTGAAAATAAATGTAATATTCTATTTTTTTCCTAGAAAAATAGAGTGAGTACCCAATCTCAGGGACTTTCCCATTAGAGATCATATTTTGAAGAACTTTTCTTTGCTTCATTCAATCATTCATTCAATTAATTAATTAATTCTCTCCCCCCTCCTCCCTTCTAGTATCATTAAAAAGAAGGATTTTCTAAAAGTCATCCTAGAAAGTGAAATATAAGAAGTGAATAAGGATTCTCTCTTGGGGTATGCAGGGTTATGGACAGAGTAACCTTTGGCTTCACCCATTATATTTTTGAGGAATGTGTTTCTGCCACATTTTCCTTCACCCTTCATTATCTGAAAGATAAAGGTCAAATCTAGTGGATTATGACAAAAAAGAAAAGCTAAATCCACAGAAATAAAAACCTGCTTATTTCATGAACTAGGGTCCACAATGGCCCACAAAATTCAAGAGGAAAAAAAATGTCCCCTCCTACACATGCTATGTCCTTGTCTCCTAGACCAGTCCTCCTTCACCTCGCCCCTCAAAAAATTTATTTGAAATATCTCAACTACCTAGCTAGTGGTGAGTTGTGATTAATTAGATTTTCCTTCTGACTTTGCAGATTCTGGGGAGATTGTTCACTGGCTTCCATCCTGTGAGAACTTTGTTTACATTTGGCAATGTGCTTTTAAGTCCCTGGAAGCAGCGCTGAATTTGGCTAAAAATACTCGATAAACTATACCGTCTGTTTTAAAGGGCTTTAAATAATCACCCAGTTTTTTTCTTCTTCTTCTTCTTCTTTTTTTTTTTTTTTGAATGCTGCTTTTCTTAAAGCTGGTGTAATTTCAATGCTGATCTTCAAAACCCCTTTTGTCTAATCCTGTGTATAAGCTTTCCCATAACGAAACTTTAAAAGATCCTGACACTCCCTAGTGGGCAGTTATCATTGTATTCCCCATAGCCCTGGCACATTAGAAAGGCTTTATCCCATCATGGTGGGTAGCTTTTTTTTTGTTTTGGAAAGCACTGAGGTAAATCTCTAGGGGCATCATGTACGCAGTGGGTGTGTCACTTGCTAAATGACCCAGCCAGCTGGACAGGTTGAGGTACAATTTACTGGAAATGTATTAAAACTGTCTTGGGAAATGATTCTTAAAAATGTTCCCACTGTTGGTGTGATGCAGATTAAGACCTTGGTGAGCAACGGAGAAAAATTAAATGGTAATAAGAAACCCCTGATGGTAAGGTAATGGTTTGGGGGGGGGAGTGCTGAATTCAGTGAACCAAAATGGGGGAAATTCAGCCCAAGCTGCTATTCTGCCTGAGCTTTAGCAAAGCCTTGACTGGGCAGAGAGCCCTGGAATAGGTAGGCTTGCCTAGTGCTTCACAGGTCACCTGGAACCTTTCCTGGGCACATGCAAGGGAGGAAGGTATGGCAGCTAGTTGTCAAGTTGTTAAGCCCACCCTCAGTGACATCACTAAGGACTAGGGATCATGCCCTAAGACGTGTTTTTGAGAAAGCTTCAAGGGATGTCAAGAAAGTATTCCCTTGCATCAAATATTTGCCCCAGTCTCTAAAATGTCCATTTTTGGAGATATGATGATTACCCTAGATTAAAGCATGGCATTTTCAAGATTTTCCAGTTCAAATGCAAATGCTTCCAGGACAGACAATTTAAAAAGCCATTATCAGGCATCTATATCCTGGTAACAATTAGCTTATTAGGGATGAAAATTGGTTGGATCAAAGGTTCTGAGGGAACTTGATATTAGTTCAGTTTTGATGAGGGGAAGGGAAGCATTGGTTAAAAAATTCCTGGTAGAGGGTAGATCTAAGTAAAAGGCTGAAGAGAGGGCATCTGAACACCAGGAAGGCCACTGGGTGGGAGCATAGAGGTACTGGGAAAATCAAGCCAGAAGTCATCAAAGATAACCTCTTTTGATTTAGCCATTTTGCCCATGTTTGACCCTGAATGGTAGGTCACTAAATTCTGAGGTCCTATGCCCAAAAGTGTCTTTTTGATGACCTCATTATAGCATTTTTGGAGGTTAATTTGCCTTATCTTTAGATATTAATCAATCAATAAACAACTATTTTTTTATTAAAGCTTTTTATTTTCAAAACAGATACATGGATAATTTTTCAACATTGACCACTGCAAAACCTTGGGTTCCAAATTTCCCCCTCCTTCTCCCCATCCCCTCCACTAGACAGCAAGTAATCCAATATATGTTAAACATTTTAAAATATATGTTAAATCCAATATGTGTATAATTATGCAATTATCTTGCTGCACAAGAAAAATCAGCTCAAAAAGAAGAAAAAATAAAAAAAAGTGCAAGCAAACAATAACAAAGAGTGAAAATGCTATGTTGTGATCCACACTCAGTTCCCACAGTCCTCTCTCTAGCTCTTTTTATCGTAATATCCTTGGAACTGGTCTCAATCATCTCATTGTTGGAAAGAGTCATATCCATCAGAATTGATCATCGTATAATCTTCTTGTTGCTGTGGCAATGATCTCCTGGTTCTGCTCATTTCACTTAGCATCATTTCATGCTCTTTAGACTTCTTTAAAATCATCCTGCTTATCATTTCTTATAGAACGATAATATTCCATAAAATTCATATACTATTACTTATTCAGCCATTCTCCAACTGATGGAATCAGCAACTATTTACTAAATACTTGCTATTCAAAGCTAACTGTGCTAAGGAGTAAATTCTCTTGCTCTGATAGAATGACATTGGTATGGTATTATCACCACTTTTCACACACAAGTTGTTGGGATGATGCAGTGGCTTAATGTCCATTTTTGAATTATACTTTAGGATATTTATAATTTTCATTCTTCTGAGATTATAGTTTACCAAGATTTGTAGTCAAATGCATTACTGGGAGTGATATAGAGATATGTGAAAGGATAAGAGGACAGTTTGAAATCACTGAAAAGATATGTGTAGTTTCCCCTGTTGTGATCCAGATCTGTCTCTTTCTTTTACTCAACTCTGAGGTCAATTCACTATCTTCAGAAGCTACCCAAGATATATATATATATATATATATATATATATTGATATATATATATATTGATGAAATGAATCTTCAATCCTGTTAAAATGTAGCATCTAAAGGGGAATTAGGGATGCTGTGGATTATCTTTGAGGAAATCCTTTGTCTTCTAAATCTGGACTGCTAGATCTCCTGACATTCTAGGTACCCAATCTTGATTTAAATTCAATATTCACAAGGGTATAAGTTTGTTCAATTTACCTCCAGGTAGTACAATGACTTAAAAGAAGACCTTTACTTTTTATATTTTGGGGTATGTGGTGCACTTTATGCCCTGAGATCAGGCTCTGGTATTATAGGATTTTGTAGATCACTTTGCAGATACTGGTTTGTTTCTATTTTGGAGCTGCACATGTTTGGAAACTCAGCTAAATCTCAAATAATATGCACTCCAACCCCGATTGCATTTATATAGTGCTGGGGCAGATCTACCTCTTGAGATTGAAATGTTAGATCTGTTGGCTGCTATTTTTCTTATTCTCATTCTCCTTGTTTATTACCATTCTAGCTTACCCTGAAAACTGTTTCCAGTTTATTCACAAACACTTCATCTGAAACATGAGGATGACAGCATTTCTTTTGGTTCTTTCCTCCAATGGTTTCTGTGCCCGACCTTGGGAGTTAGCACATTTCCAGATCTCTCTGCAATGCCTTTTGACTCCACTAGCTTATTTTGTAATGTCCTACAAAGCCCATTTAATTTTATTCCAGCTTGTGTGGGCTTCATGTGTGCAAGTCACATGGATGTGCAGGAAGAGAGTGTGCAACTATTATCTTCTGTCAAAGCAATTAGCCATTTGTATGCACAATTAACTGGCTGACCCTTATATTGAAGAATAAAAGACCTAATTGCAAGTAAAAACTATACCTGAATTTAAAAAGAGGCTTTTAGGATGACTGGGCAAATAGATTTTTTTTTTTTGAGCTATGACCCAGTCCTGTGGCTTGTTTTCATTTAAATTATAGATGTCCCTACAAATAATTTTTGACACTCAATATTTCCCACCTTATATTCAATTAATATTTCCCATCTTAAATTCAACCAAAGTCCTACTGTCTTCCTCCCCATGAAAGTTTGATGTAGATTGTGAGCTTTCAATTCAAAAGCTTGCTATGATTCATGGTTGAGTTTTTCTTCATGTATCACATGTTAACTTTCAGTCATGTAATAATAGGATTTTAGAGTTGTAAAGAGTCCTAGTCTAGTTCTCATAATTTTACAGATGAGGAAAAAAGACCTGGAGAGGATCAATGATTTAGCCAATAAGAGAGGCCAGACTAGAATCCCAGTTTCTTGACCTGTAATCCTAGGTTGTTTCTATAACAGTACTCTTTCAGTAAGATAGAATCTTGGTCTAATTGAATACCAGGTAAATCTTTTATTTTCATTAATACAATTATAGTCTGAGTTGTAAAATCTGGGATCTAGTACAGTAGGAGCAGTGATTCTTTCACGGCTGAGCTCAGATTACACACCTTAATAACATCAGGAGAGGAAGCTAGAATTGTTTGGTCCTTAGTCAAAGAGTTATGTATGTAGACTTAATCTTTGGCATAATTCTCTGATTAGAATCTCTCTTTCATTATTATTTTTTTAGCTTCACTTCTTCAAGTACCAATAGTTCCATATACTTGGATCTTTCATTAGGCACCTCAGCTAGAGCTGGCCTCCTGAGGGAACACCCAAATGATCCAGACAATTCTCTTTCCTGTATCAGTCAAAACCCGTTTTTTTTTTTTTTTTTTTTTTTTGAAGGGTTATGTCCCAGCTTTTTAATGTTCTCTCTTTGCTTTCTAAACTGAACAGGTAAACCAGTCCTCACTCATTGTAGGCTAAATGGGTATTCATTAATGCTTCAAGTGTTCCATTTCCCATATTAACAGTGACATTCTGAAGATATAAACCCAAAGAATTATAGGATCAGATGTTTAGAGCTGACCTCAGAAGTCAGCTAGTCAAATCCTTAAATGAAGTTAAAATCCCCCATTTTTCAGATGCTCCAACAATGCTAAGTGACTTGATTGAAGTTCTACAAGTTGAAATAATAGGTATAGGATTCAAACTTGGTTCTTCTGACAAGAAATCCAGCATGTCTTTCACTAACATGTTTTCCCATTAACTGTAATCATAAGAATTTCCGACGCAGTGCTGGCAATCTAGAGAGAGAGTTTTAGAGAGCAGGGTACAGAAAATCTTCTGAATGGGAATCAAACTAAATATTCAAGTTTACCAGGAGACAAGCTTGCAGACCAGATAGTTGGATTGAAGGCATAAGTGGAGAAGGGTTATCTTATTTTTTTTTTTTTTTGAGTAAGAAACACATGCCTTTCTCCATTCAACTTTTCTAAGTTCTGTCTGCCATTTAAGGTCTGTTTCATATGCCACCTCCTCCCAGAAACCTTTTCTGAATACTCCAGAGCTCATGAATTTCTCTCTTCTATGAATTCCTGCAGTATTTACTATGCAATTAAGCACTTCTTTATGAACTGCCTTGAATTTTGCCCTGCCCTGTGTCTTAATACTGTGTCCTTGACTACACTGTAAGGTCCTCAAGGGCAAGGAACATATTATGTAATAGTAACTCACATTTATAGGATGCTTTAAAGTTTGCAAAGCATTTTCCTTACACATTTTTATAATGCTTTAAAGTCTGCAAAGTGCTTTCCTCTTAGGGTTTACACTAATGTAAGTATTATCATCTTTATTTTATGGATGACAAAACTGAGGGAGGTTAAGTGTCTCTTACATGAGAGGGTGAGACTTGTCCCAGTCACACAGCCAGTGAATGTCCAAAGCAATATTTGGATCCACATTCTTCTGTCTTCAGATTTGAATTTGGAAGGAGTTGGGTTCAAATCCTGTAGTACACAATTATCAGCTATTCGTGTTTTAACCCTTAGGTCCTGCTGCCTTTCTTCATCTGTATTTCTGCCAGTTCCAGATGCATTGTAGATACTCTATAAATATTTGTTGCTTGAAGTTAACTCTAATTGACCTCCATTTTATTTGCCTGTATTTGTGAAATAGGATTTGCTGGCTGTTATATGAAAGTCGTATTCCCATGCTCCTTAGTCCTGCTCATTTTCACAGGTGTGCTGGGATGGGGGTGGAGATGAGGGAAGTGGAGAATAATCAGGAAGCCTCCCGGCAGCTCAGTTTATGAGCCTTGGGTATACAGGCAGCTCTGGTGGAACTGAAAAAGTTACGTATTGGTAGATTTTAAGAGCACAGCCAGGCTTTGATTCCTACTTTATTTGTCATGATGTACCAGAAGGAGAATAATAATAGTTGATGGTTATAGAGTAGTCACTGGTTACAGAGTGCTTCCATACGTATTATATCATTCCATCTTTGCCACAAGCCTGTGAGTAGGCTAGACGGGTGTTGACATACTATAGAATTGTAGAATTACAAAAAGACCTTGGTAGTCATTTAGCTAATCCCTAATGTCATCCATAAACCCTACCAAGTGGTCATCTATCCTTCCTGAGAATCATCACCTCTATTTTACTGAGGAGGAAACTGAGGCTTTGAGAGATTGAATGGATTGCTCCAGAAGTGGTGGACTTGAACTCTGGTCCAATGTTCTTTGTGCTAAGCTCAAACTACCTTTGTAAGAATGAGAGCCCACAGAAAAAGGGACGATGGTTGGTGAGCCATTATTTTAATGTGAGTAGTTTCTTTTCCCTTTTTAAAAATCATAGCCACAGTTTGTAGTCCATAGTTTCCTCTGTCAGATTGGCACATTCAGTACTTAGTCAGTAAATGTGGTCAGTGTCTCCTCTTGTTTATCTAAATACACAATTGGATGATAAACAGTGCCCATGGAAGATACATAGGGCCAGAGGTCTTTATTCATTGTTGATTTTAAACGCACCTTGATGCATAGGATGAAAAGAACCATTAGCAGAAAAGAGTTTAAACTACATTAGAGGAGAGAAGAAAATTGTCCAACATTTGGTCCTTACAACAATGCAAGAGAGAATAGGGAGGGGGGTTAGTAGAGAGGGAAGAAGCTATTAGTGAAGCAAAAACTTACACACAATGGTCAATGGAAAATAGGCAGAGAGAATCATAAAGGACCTGTATGGGTTTAGAAATAATGGCTAAGTCCTTTGAAGGCTATCAGGCAAGAGAAGCATTCTTTTTCTACATTTAAAAAAGTATGAACTGTCCCTGTTCATCTTCCCATCCATTCTCCAACCCATCTTCACTTTTGTCAAAGGCCTTGTTGGCCATATAATTGAGCACATTTTGAGAGGATTGGGAAAAAGGCTTCAACTTCTGTTTAACAAGTCCAAACTAATTGTTGTTTAGGACTGGATTATGGGCTGGATTATGGAATTAAAACGGGGCCGTTAAGACCACTGTTACTACTGCCAAAAGAGTTAATGAGTGTAAACTGAACCATAAGACCCACTCCCCAGATGATTTACTACTTTATTTCAATGGTTCCTGAAAAAAAAAATCCAATAAATTATTTTCCTTTTGTCTTAATGCTTAGTTTCTTCATTAGAAAAATGAGGAAGTTCCACTGTAATGTTTATAATAGAGAAAGTATTTTTATTCTATTCAGTTAGTGGGTGTTTGTGGAGTATGGTGGATGTAAATATTTAAGAAAAAAATTGCAAGCTAATTTGGTGATAATGACTAGTACTGGATTAGTAGTAACATTAGTAATTTGAGGTTGATTTGCTCCCAGAGAATATCAATGGTGACTAAAACTCTCTCTGTGTTTGTATATGTGTGTCTAGTAACCATTTTGGCTTGATAGTATGACAGCACACTTGGCTAGAGAAAAGTGGAGCATGTTTTATATTTCCTGTGTTAGTCACCTTGGTTTTCTTGGTAAGGACTCTTGATAAAAATGACTGAGGAACCGGTAGGAGTTGAAAGGGAGAGGCTCAGAGAAACAGGAGTAAACTATGAACAATTTAGTTATTCCAAATGGCTATCTACAGGTTGATGGATACCAAGCTTCCTATGGTCAATTATTTCACTTCTTTGATGAGTAATAGCAAGTGACAATAGAAAGACTATTTGATATCAAGAGACCTTGGTTCAAATCTTACCTTACATACTTATTATCTGAGTAATTGTGGGTAAGTCATTTAATCTTTCACAACTTTTTCCCCTTATTTATAAAACAGGGCTATAAGTGCTTGTATGAATATAAACCCTGTGAGAAACGCATTTTGCAGACTTTAGAGCACTATAAGAATATGAATTATTATGCAGTTGTTTTTATTTCCCCAGGAGCTATTGGATTTTTGATGGCTGCTGGTGAGGTAGGATTTGAACCACTGACTTAAAAGCAAGAAGTTTGATTTGTTCTTGTCAATCTCAATATCCCCAAAGCCTAACTTCCTAAACTTAAACATTTTCAGTTTATCCTGTATATGTCTCATTTGTACATTGTTATTTGCATGCTATCTCTCGAATTAATTTCTTAAGATCAAGGACTGTCTTTTGCCTTTTTTTGAATGCTCAGCACTTAGCACTGTGCCTGGCACAGTGCTTATTGATTAATCCTTATTATTGATTCTTATCCTACCACCAATGACATTTCAGAATTAGCACTCAGATTTGGCTAGAGCTAATAGATGGGGTGTTCTGCTGAATCTGGTTATTTGTCCCAAATTTCACCTACATTTAGTTTTAGAGAAACTTTTTTATTTAAAAACTATTTATTGAAAGGTGCTACTTATATAAACTACATTTAATGTACTTTCAGGGAATTGTACACAAGGAAGCACTAGAAAATACTATGCATATAAGACAAAAGATAGTGATTGAATCTTTTTAAAATATCACTTAAGAATACATTTTATGATTCCTCTCCTTAAGTTTTATTACTTACTTCAGTAATTCACACTAGAGCACCTGCATTGTGGGAATGGACAGTCCATTAAGAAGTGTATTATATGTACTTGATATTACATATAATATTTAAAAAAACCTCTTAATCTTTAACCTCAGTACTACATAAAGGTGCAGAGGATCAATTATAGATAAAAAGAGGGGAGTTCTCAGAGGACTAGCAAACCTATTGGCAGTTTCTCAAGGTACAATTCTGAGTCTGTATATATTGGTATTTAGCTTTCCAAGGCTCAGACAAGTAGAGACGTTGTAATTGATTTTATTTGAAAGCAAGAGATGGGGCCAAAGGGGAATTTTTGGTCTTGAATTTTTGCTTTCAACCCATATAAAGTAAGCATTAGTACCAGAGGTGTTTAATGGTGTTCATTTTTTTTTTTTTTTTTTTTTTTGGACAAATGTGTGAATGGGAGCCTCGGGCAAAACAAACTCCACCTCCCTAAACTTCAAAGGCTGTGGGAATGATCCCTGCCCTCCGACCCATCCTTAATTGGCCTATGCTGCTAGGAGCAATTAAAACTAAGGGTCTGAATCATAAAAAGTGCACATACCATTTAAGTGTGCAGGGGGAGTTTCCTGTTCTTTACTGAGGATGGAGGGTAGGGAAGGGTACAAGGCACTTTGTTATTCAAGGCCAGCATCACTTCACCCTTAATGTCATGAGGATCTAATATCCTTCTCTCCCCAGGAAAGCAAGAGGAAGCCCCAGTGGCTGCACAGGTTAGCCCCATGATCCCCTGCTTCAAGATCTTAAGTCAATAAGCACCAACGAGGAAGAGTTGGTTGGAATGGCCTTTCTTGACTAGTGAGAGACCCTCAGAACAGCCTGTGGGTTAGAGAAAAATTGGTTGCTTTGAGAGTAAAGTAAAAAGAAGGAAGTATTTCAAAACATATAATAATAAGGAAAATGGTATATTGTCTCTTGCAATTTCAAATTTAGTATCTTTTTTCTCCTTTCTAGTTCTTCTCTGAACAATACATGTATGTATGTGTATATGTATACATGTGTGTGTCTATGTACATATATGTGTATATATAGGTGTGTGTTTATAGACATATATGTATATGAGATTTATATTTATATATGTATATATTTTTTAACCAGAAGCCAAAGAGATAGCATGTTATAGTGTGTGGACTGCTATACTTGAAGTCAGGAGGACCTAGAACTTAGTTAATTTCTTGGCACATGATCATGAAAATCTCTTTCAACTTTAATGAATGTTGAGCAACTTTAAAGCTTAGTTATAGACTTTTGTAACATGCATAAATGGAGGGTCAGATGTGCCTCAGAAACTAGACATTGACATACTGAAACCACAGGTTATTGGCATATTGATATTTTGCCCTATAAAATATGAGAAAAAGCAAAAAGAATTGCATTGAATTAATTGGAAAAACACAAAAGATATGAATGTGCTGAAATTTTTCCCACGTTGTGGCTTCTTTGGAAGCATTGGAAGTTTTAGGAAAAGTAGGTCTTTTAAAGAAAGCATCAGAATTGGGATCATGGGAGAGAAATTATGATAGAAATTTAAGACTTAATTATAATAATAGGGAAACATTAACCCAACTTTTACCTTCCCCCAATTAACATTTTTTTTAATGGGGACTTATTGTTGCTAAGGTACCAAGTTCCTGTAATTTATATTTGATTTCTGGCAATCTATATATATCTATATCTATATCTATATCTATATCTATATCTATATATCTATCTCTCTCTCTCTCTCTATATATATATATATATATTTTTTAGGAAATGCTCAGTAAATGTATTCCTTATAGCCCAGAAGAGCAGGCAGAGGCTTAAAAATAAGATATTGGTGCATGTAAAGGTACTTAATACCCTTAGAGATGCCTCCAGCAACTCCATGTCCAACTTAAAATTGTCCTTAAACATAAGTTCATTGCTTGGAATAAGCAAGATCCAGAGTAATCACTATTTTAGGAGGGAAGAAAAACCTCTTGGTTCCTTAAAAATAGTAGAATAATGTTTTTGCTATAATCATTTATTGTAATTTTGATTAGCTGGAAAGCTGTTAAAGGAGAGCTACCATTGTCATGGAAGGCAGGAGAAAGTGGATAAATATTTAACATTCAGCTCTCTTAGAAAGTAGTACACATTTTAAGTTCAATCTTCATTGTTAACATTTTTCTTTCACTTTCTTAAGTCTAGAAAATCAATAAAATGATAAAACCTGCTGAGATTTATGGCATTTGCTGATTTCCTAGGTTTAAGTGATCAAACTGAAAATATATTAGACTTTCACAAGCTAGTATGAGCTGGCTAGGATATACTACCTGGACGCAGGATTTTGAGATGATAACACATAAGAGTTCTTGTTCAAGAATTTAAAATAACTTTTTTTTTGATTACTGCATTTCAATAGAAATGATATCCTTTGTATTACTATGTATTTTTAATCCATTTAAAAACGTTATTCTGAAAAGACATCTACAAGCTCCACGAAACTGCCCAGAAAGCACATAACACAGAGAAAGATTATGAACTCCTGCTATATAAAAGACCAAGGTAGGTTTAGCCTGGAGAAGAGAAGACTAGAAGTGAAGCAGTCACACATTCTCAGAAGGATTAAGTTTATTCCATTTGACCTCAGAGGGCAGAATTTACAGTAAATTTAGGTTTTTAAAATTATAGGATTAATGATTTAGAAATGGGAAAGACTTCAGAAGTTACCTTGCCCAAATTTCTCATTTTACAGATGAGGAAACTGAAGCCCAGAGAGATTAAATAACCTCGAAAAGTCTTATAGCTAGTAAACAAGATAGTCCACTATCTGCTGTTATAACACTTTCTACTAAACCATGCAGAAATATTAAAAAGAAACTTATGAGAGGGAATCTAGCAATGGTTAAATGTTTCTAAGATGTAGACTATAGTTTAATATTAGGGGAAAAAGAAACAAAAACTTTCCACTAATTAGGGGGAATCTGAAGGTATAATAGATTGTCTTGAAAAATATAGTAGCTTCCTTTTTACTGGAGTTCTTCAAGCAAAGGCTGCTTGAGTACTTATCAGATACATCGAAATAGAAGACATATTTATTTGGATGTAGTCTGCCCTTAAGTGTGCTCTGAGACTCCCTCCAAGTCTGAAAATTTATGATTAGGATGAATATTTTACCTATGAGGAGTAGCAGAATCTTCTGATATAAAAAAATTCAGAAGAAAAGTGAACAACATTGTCCATCCTTCAGATCATTACATGTACACATAAGTTGTGTAGATCCCAGCATCTAGAACACTGACCTTATTTGTCACTTTTTACATGGTTGCTCAATATTCTGTAGTTATTGGCCAAACTGCATGCCAAAAAAATAAACAACAGCCCAGATAAACTAATACCCCACTCCTCTCCCTCCCTCCCTCTTTCTCCCTGTCTTCCTTTTCTCTATCTTTTCTTCTTCCCTTCCAGAACTAGAGTATAGAGTTCTAGGTCTGGAGCCAAGAAGAACTGAGATCAAATTTGGACTCATATATTTACCATTTGTCCCTCTCTTAACTTACAGAGTTTCCACAATTTAAAAATGGGGAATAATAATTGCCTTACAAAATTTTAAGTGAGGATCAAATGAAATTATATATGTATATTTGTATATATATGTATGTGTATACATATATATAAAGCTTACTACAGTATTTAGCACAGTGTTTAATAAATGCCTATTTTTTCCTTTCTTCTTTCTTGATTTATTTATGCTTGTTTTTAAATTGATCATTTCCAGTTATAAGCTCTTCCCTCCATGTTGAACCTTTCCCTTACAAAAATCAAGCAAATAAAGAATTTAACAAAATCAATTGATTCAGTGATGACTCCTGATAATAAGTATTTCATTTGTATCTACAGCTCGACCCCAAGATTAAGTAGGATAAAACTCCTACTGGATGACCCCAATGTTAGTTGTAATTGTTCAAAGTTTGGTTTTTGTTTAGTGTTCATTTACATGATTATAACCCTTATACTGATTGTTTTTCTAGGTATGCTTATTTCTATCTTTATCAGTTCATATAAATCCTCCCATGTTTCCCTGAATTCTCATTATTCATGATTTCTCATGGCATGTGGTATACTTTTATATACCACAGACCATTTACTCTCCAGTTGATGAGTACTCCCCTTGTTTCTGGGTCTCTGATACTCTTCCCAATACTAGCACTCTTTCCCAGGAAAAAAAAATTTGAAGCATGATATGCTAAACTCCTGGATTAATTTAGCTTTTCAGAAGCAAGGTCAATACTGTAAGACAATGACTAGAGATTCTAGAGAAAAGATGGGGGAAAGAGAAGAATGGGAGAGAAAGAAGGAGGAAGGGAGAGACTAAAGTAGGGAGAGGTTCCGAATATGAAATGGAAATTTAATACCAGGGATGGGGTAGCACTGAAAAGTTGGGAAACACTTTTTTTTTCTCTGTTTTGTAGAGGTCAGAAGCAAATTGGAAGAGTTACCAGCACTAAATGAAAATGAAAACATCAAGAGGCTTGCTTGTCTGTCAAAAGTATCACTAAATCTTTTTGAACAACCCTGGGCAGTGAATTATGGAAGCATGGAATTGACTTACAGTTTATTTCTAGTAACAGTCAGTTACTATGTCAAATTTGAAACCATTCAGAAAAGCCTATAAAAATATATGGCGGAGTAACAGGCTACCTTGAGCTCTTTTTAACATGTGTAAAACTTTCAGGAGCATCCAGTTTGTACTCGTAAAACTGGAGAGATGCCTTTTATCTCCTCCCTCCTTCCTCCTTTCTTTTCACCTTATGTTTGGCCTCTCTCAAGACCCTCTGGAATCACTGTTGGTGAAGAGAACAAAAATTGTGTGTACATATGAATATGACAGTATTTTCTCTGCTGGTTCTCATTAACTTATTCGGAACTTAGTGGTGAACTTCTGTATACTTGAGTCTTCTTTATGATGGAAACACCAGGTATAATGGTAGAAGGTCATCATCTCACTAGTATTCAGAGTGATGGGTTGAAACATGGGATAGATTTAGGGATTCAGCCACTTAAAAAATAAACATTTATTTAGTGCTTACTATGTTTTACATGCGGTGTTAAATGCTGGGGATGCAAAGGCAAAAACAGTAACTGTCCTTGACAAACTCATAATCTAATGAGAAAGACAATTTTGTAAATAACTGAATACATACAAGTTATGTAAAAAAAGCAAATAAAACATAGCGTGAAAGTGGAAGGCACTAGAAGAAAAGATCTGTACTTAAATTCTGTCTCTCATACTTATTATCAATCAATTAAATAGCATTTATTAAGAGTCTAATGGTAATTATCATCATTTGAGGGCAGGGGAAGGAAGGAGAAAAAAATAAAGAAAAAAGAAATTTGCATAATAAACTTTATATACTTAAAGGAAATAGTAAGTTGTAAATAATAATTATGAAGTTTGGCGTACAATCATCTTTTTAAAAAAAATTCTGTTATAGAAATGCTTGTTTTATTCCACAAATTAAAAATAAAATAATTTTTAAAAAAAGGGATCCTACTGCAATAAAAGTACTATGTTAAGCCCTGGGGAATACAAAGGAAGACAAAAATTAATTTCTGTTTTCAAGGAGTTCACAGTCTAATGGATTAGCTCCATGACCATGAACTTTAGGCATAAATTTAGTGATAGAAGTATTTGGGTTTTTTTTTTTTCAGTGAGATGAGGGATATGAATTTTATGAATTATTTTCCCTCACCTTTTAGCTAAAAGGTAGAGTGATATGGAAAATCATCTAGACTTAGACCCAGGAGAGAACCTGGATTCAAATCTTTTGCTATTAGGAATGTGACTTTGGATAAATATATCATTAAACCTCTCATAAACTTAGTTTCTTCATTTGTAAATTGACACATTAGAATCTGTCTTACCATCTTTATAGGGTTTGTTAACAAGACAATGTAGATCTAAAGAGAAACTGAATGTAAAGCATTTTGCAAATCATAGAGGACTATTTAAGGGGTGGCAACCAGTGTTACCACTGCAACCAGAATTTCCTGTGAATAGGCTTAGTGGGGTACACATTTTATTTGAAATCAAATGAAGTAAGTGATGTCAAATTATAGAATTGTTGGAGACTGAGTAAAGGAATTACCAGATTTGTCATTGAGATATAAGATAAGAATATTTACTATATCTAACTATATGCATATTAAATATGGCATTAAAATGTGATCCACAACTTTAGATATTTACCTTGACTTTCTTCATGTTGGCATATTGTTTTGCCTTGAAGCCAGTAGAAAACATAAATATTTCTCATTTGGTTCTATTCTGAAGGCAATGCAAGGAATCTTAGTGGCCAGGAATGGTAGCACCCAAAATAATGCTTTTAAATTCAGAAAATAAAATAGATAGGATTGCAAAGGAATGCAATTATATTAAAATGTATTTATCAAAATATTTTAAAAATGCAAGTTTATGGACCCAGGTTAAGAATTTGTGGACTAAGTGACATATCAACCTGTGCATTTATATTTGTATAAATCAGTATTTGCATGTGTGTGTGTGTGTGTGTGTGTGTGTGTGTGTGTGTGTATGTGTTTAAAGGAGCCATTCATATCATAACATTTTGCTCTCCAACAGAATCCATTTTAGCAAAATCGTCCTCTTTTTTAAAACTTCATAGAAGGGTCATGACACATTTGGCTGGAGTACAGGCCTGGACAATTTAGATGTCCCTATGGCAGGTAGTTGATTCTGAGCCATAGGCTGTGTTTCCAAAGCAGGTAATCTGGTATCCAACATTTAGGCATTGTGAAACTATCTCACAAGCCTCTATGCCTGTGGAAGTGGTTGGGCAGCTGTAGACATGACAGAAGTTCAAAGGTCTCCCTAGATTTCAATTTCAGTCCCAGGAATCTGGGATCAGAAGTCCCCTTTGTAATCCTTTCTTCTCTTGTTTCCACAAAAGGCCTCTGTTTTCTGGAAGAATGATGAAAAAAGACTCTGGGTTAGGGGACTAAAACTCAGTGAAGACTTACCCTCCATAACATCTAAGGCTATTGAAGTTAAAGATAAAATAGACAACAAGAAGAGTTTTTTTTATTTGTTAGTGTATTTTTAAAAGCATTTGACAAAATATCTTGATACACGCATAGATGAGCTGCCTTTCCATGTTCATTCACCTTGTCTTTTGGGGATTATAAATTCTTTTCTACAATAGCATTAGTAGTTCTTAAAATTTGGGGAATCATGGATTCCTTTTTCAGTCTTGTGAAACCTATAGACTCAATCACCAAATAATGCTTTTAAATTTACAAAATAAAATGCATAAGACTACAAAGGAAACCAGTTATAATGTATTTATCAAACTCTTTTTAAAAATGCAAGTTTATGGACACAAGGTTAAGAATTTATGGACTAAGTGACATACCAGCATATGGATTTATATTCTTATAGATCAGCATTTGCATATATGTGTGTGTGTGTGTGTGTGTGTTTAAAGGAGCCATTCATATCATAAAATTTTGCTCTCCATCAGAATCCATTTTTGCAAAATTATCCTCTTTTTAAAAGTTTCATAGAAGGGTCATGACACATTGGCTAGAGGAGAGGCCTGGACAATTTGGTCATTCTGTGTGCAAGGATATGCTTATTTCAGCTTTTTAGTTTCAGGCTATTTGCCTCAATGTCCATCCTTGAAACAAAGGATAGAGCAAGGGAGACACTGTCAAATCCATCTCTCACTGCATGTCATCCTTCTAAAAAAATGATTTCATTGACAACCCCTTTGCAGTTAAAATGGAGCAATATTACTAGTGCCTCTCCTGGAGCTATGAAAATCCTGCTTGAAGAAGGACAGTGAGATGATAGTTGCAAAAGAAAACCTCTTATCCATGGCTTTCAGGTCACCCTGCCCCCTCCACACTACTTTACAATTATTGAGAGATTAATTGAAAAATGAATGAGGCCACAGGACAAATGCTACAATCTAGACATAATGGGATACCAAATATAATAAGGTGGCATATTGTTAAAAGTCAGTGCCCTAAAATATAACAAAAGGATGGCATAGATTCATAAGTGTGTAAACATATAATACATAATTATTATCTGTTGAGAACAGATCTAATTTTGATAAAACATATTGAGATCAGTTCTGAAAAATGCTTATGCTTCCATAAGCTGATGGAAGAAAGTGGAAATGAGAGTCACAAAAGCTGGCAAGTATTCCTAAGTCATAAAAATAAAGGATTTCAGCAATCATTGGAAAAGACTTTGGAGAACATTGAGCACAATGTCTCTGTTTTACAGGTGAAGAAATTGAATGTTAGACCTTTAGTTGGAGGAATTTGCCTTTTCCTTCTCCAGATCACTTTACAGATAAGGAAACTGAGGCAAACAGGATTAAGTAACTTGCCCAAAGTCACTTTAGGGCTGGATCACAGGACAGCTTTAGAGCTGCAAGGGACTTCAGTGTTTCTCTAGTCCAGCTTTCTCATTTAACAGAATGAGGGGAAACTGAGTCCTGGAAAGGGTAAGCTACCACACCAAAGCCAAAATGCAAATATAAGTAGCAGAGTCAAGACTTGAAACAAGTCTGATGACTCTAAATCTATCCTTTCTCCTGGACCAAGTTCACTCTGAACACAGTTTTGGAGCCAAGACTTCTGGCTCTTTATTAAGGTTCTGTGTAATACAAGATGACCTCTAGGATCATATATAAAGTCCTCTGTTTGGCTTCTGGGACAGCTAGGTGATGCCATAGTGCAGAGAGTGGGGTCTGGAGTCGAGAAGATTCATCTTTAAGGGTTCAAATCTGGTCTCAGACATTTATTGACTGAGTGACTCTGGGCAAGTTATTTAATCCTGTTTGCCTCAGTTTCCTTATCTGTAAAGTGATCTGGAGAAGGAAAAGTCAAATTCCTCCAGTATCTTTGCCAAGAAAACTCCAAGTGGGGCCATGAAGACTCGGACTGAAATGACTGAATTCCAACAACAAGTTCAGTTTCTCAATCCTTCCATAACCTGGTTCCTTCTTTCTTCCCTTTCCAGTTTTCTGATACCTTACTCTTTCTTCTCTCTATCCCTCACATACTTTGGTCCAAAGATGCTCGCATCCTTGCAAAGGCACTTCATCTCCTAGTTTGGGTATTTCCATTGGCTTTGCCCCATGTTTGTAATATCTGCACTCTTTACCTTTGCCTCCTGGCTTCCTTCAGGTCTCAGCTAACATCTTACCTTCTACAGAAACCTTTTCTATTCTTCCTTAATCTGAGACCATTTCCAAATTATCCCAGATATGGTCCTATTGTTAAGGTATCTTCCTCCATTAAACTGTGAGCACCTTGAGAACAGGGATTGCCTTTTGCCTTTCTCTATGTCCCCAGTACTTAACACAATGCCTGGCACATAGTAGGTGATTAACGAATGCTAGTTGACTAATGTTATACTGATTTCTGGATCCAAGGTACATAGTCACTGGATTCTTGATAGAGGCTGTCTTTGGTAGAGCTACACCGTAGGACAGTGTCATGAGTAAAAGTGCAATAATGAGGTCTCTTAGGGAAAAACAAACAAAAGAAAAGAAAACAAACCCTTAGGCAGGTACCAAGATGATCCAAATGCTTATTACTTTGTAGCAGCAGCTGACGATATAATGAGGCTACAGTATTTTAAGTTTACATTTCGTTCATTTTAAGTTTCTATTCCAAAAGAAAACATATTGAATAAATTGTTTTGTGTTTCCTCTGGGCTTCCTGTGGCAGGATTTTAGGGAGAAGGAAGGGCACATATCTATGATTTTATTTTTCTTGGGAACTTCCAGAGAGTACGCTCCCTCCATTAATGCTGACTAATGCCTATGTTGTAGTTTAGAGTTGTAATGGACTGCCTGGAACAGTGAGAGGTCCAGTCATGCAGCTGTTAAGTGTCAAAAGTGGAAAATGACCCTAGAACTTCCTGAGGCCCATTATGTGAGCATTTCTAGCAGCTTTTAAGCTGACGTCCATCAGCTCATTTTTTGTAATATTTCAGTAACTACATTTGAAACTAACTGGTTTCTTTTCTAATCCTATGTATTTTATCTTATGAATTACGAAACATTATTCTGAGAAAGGGTCTATAGGTTTTACCAGGCTGTTGCCACAGAGATCCATGGCACAAAATAGTATTAGTAGAAGTTAACATTTCTATAGTGTTTCCTATGTATCAGGCACTGGGCTAAGTACTTTATAATTATTATCTCATTTGAGTCCCACAAAAACCTGGGAGGGGGTGGAGTAACCAGTATTATCCTCACATTTTATATATTTTTGTATTCCTATAATTAGCATAGTGCCTTAGCATAAGAATAGGTGCTCAATAAATGTTTTATCTAATTTAATATCATCTTCCTCAGAGAAGATGACATCTTCCAATATGGCTTTTGTCTTTTCGGGAGTAATAGTTTGTTCTGTTGCAATGCTGATGACTTTAGGGGTGTGGTTGGGCCCCATATACTAATTGCTTCAACAGCTTCATTGACTTCAACCTATTTAAGTAGTAACTGGACATGAAAGCTAATGATCCCCAGCTGAAAATGATCTTTCCTTCTCTTGAACTTGCACTTCATAAATACTAGTTGATTGACTGGCTGACCCCATGAAACCCAATGAGATTACCCGAAATAAGGGTGTAGATTAAGAGAGCCCAGGATGGAGCTTTAGAGGATACCCAGAGTTTAGGAGAAAGACATGGGTGTTCTTCCTGTCTGATTCTAATTCTCTGGTTGACCAAGACCTTCATACTCTTTCCCCTTGTCCCTAAAATAACCTACTCATCAATAATGATCTGATATACAGCACTGGTAACAAATCCTTTCACATAAATTTATAATTAGGGTGAATTTCTCTCTAGGTTATTATTATTTTAAGTTCTTTCTCTGATTGCAAAATTAAAGAATTTGTCCTCTGTGCAGGAATTTTAGGCATTGCTAGGCAAACATCAAAAGGTATTTTTTGGTACATTTTTGTATATTTCAAATTATACTCTCTCTCTTTGTGTATATATATATATATATATATATATATATATATATATATATACATACACACACACACACACACACATATATATATATATTAGTATTCCACCCATGTGTATATATATATTAGTATTCCACCCATGTAAGGTCAACTCTGGTAAAAAGATCTAGGATCAGGACACCTGAGTTTGTGTTTTATCTCCACTAGTTTATGATTCTGGATAAAACATTTGATCTTTCTGCACCTCAGTTTCCTTATGTATATTAAAAAAGAGAGAGAGAAAGATTTATACTGTTTCATCACTAAGTTCTTCTAGTACTAATATTGTGTGATTTCATAGAAATCTTTTTGCCACATACATTCTTGTTCCACAATAGTGTGGGAAGGCATTGACTACCATTCCCTGGGGTAAAAATCAGGTGCTATCAACAATGACAAGTTTGGAAATATGTATACATATATTCGATTTGCCAATGTTTTAGCATGGTTGACATGTAGTGGATATCCTGCCATCTGGGGGAGGGGTGGGGAGTTGGGGGAAAAATTTGTAGCAGAAAGCTATGTAAGGGTTATTGTTGAAGAATTACCCACACATATGTTATGCAAATAAAATTTAAAAAAAATCAGGTGCTATTAAGCTGTCTGATGAGCTCTTTGCACTGGTACTTGGTTCGAATTCCTTGGTGATATAAGCAGTGTTGAAGCTAAATAAATATCCTTTGGAATGGCTCCTCATTCACTCTCAAGCAGTGTTCTTTCCTTAAGGAATGGTGGTGGGGAGATTAGGAAAAAAAACATTTAAACATTATTTTATGCTCAAAATATAGTTAACATATATTTTAAAAAATAAGGGGACCTCTCTCGTTGAGATGTTCAAAAAGGGGAGAAAAGGTTTGACTTCTTTAAGAAAAGGATTTATAAAGGGAAGCTGAGAATACCATTCCATGCTAAATACTTACTCTTTTGGAAAGTGGACTAAGGAAAGATAATGAAAAAAATCAGCCTCTATTAATGGAATTTTTGGTGTTCCTGTAGAGCAGGGGTGGGTGTGTGTGTGTGTGGTTAATAGGATGGCTTCAAAAGTCCTGCCTTGTGCAATATTGACATAGTGTTTAGAAGGGAATTTTAAGAGCCCAATTATCAAGGTTGAATCCCCTCATCATTATCTTCAATGGTGGGCTGATAGAGAAAAACAGGAACAGGTGGTAATGAAGAAGGGGACAATTTTCTCATTGATCTTGAAAGCTTGACCATTTTTAGGAATGTTCCCATAAAGGATCTTGGCATTATTCCCTATGTACTAGTAAAGCATGTTCTTAAACACTCTCCTGATGATCCTAGATTAAGGTAAGAATTATTCAGAGTAGAAAAAGAAATATTTTTGACTTCAGAGTCACAGGAGAGCTAGAGAAATGTGGAGTTCTAGACTGAACATTCTTAAATACTTACTGAAAATGCCGAAAAGAAACTGAGTTCCTGTTCTAGCTTCTCATGGTTTCAAGTCAAATGAAACAATTGAGGCATGAAGTCCCACAGAAGATAAAAACTTAGAGCTATGAAGATCTGGGAAATGAAGAGGAGTTAATAGGCTTCCCCACCCATAGGAGTTTTCAGGAGGAAGTTAGCCAAGGCAAAGCCCCTGATGAAGAATAGAAGAAACTATTCTAAGGATTAAGAGGTCATAGTATATTTTGAGATGGAAAGCAGTGGGGGGTGGGGGTGGAGCCATGGTGGCGGAGATCAGACAGGAGTCTCTGTAACCTCCTCTAACCTTCCCTCAAACCAACAACACATGAAGCCTCTAGACTGATTTTGAAGCAAAAAAAATCCACAATATCTGGAGGACAACATGATTCTAGAAGAAGATACTCTGGAAGAACCTCAAAACAGGTCTGTTTTAATTGGGCAGGGGGGTGGTCTGCTGAATCCAGACTGCAGTGCAGGGAGACGGGGGCAGGGAGCTGGAGCAGGGAGCTGGAACAGGAGTCAGAACAGGAGTGGGAGCGTTGTGCTTTTCACACACCTGGGAGTCTTCTGGGGGCCTCTTGGGCCAATCTGTCCTGATTGTGGGCAGGTGGTTTGGGGAGGGGTCTGCCTTTTGTGGGGGATAGATTGTGAACCACTGAACCCCTGATGAGCATCGGACCTAGCTGCCATTACACAACACTCTAGGGAGATCAATCAATCAACAGGACTGATCGGCACCAGAAATAATTCAATCAGCGTAGCTGCCAAGTACCTGAAAGAACTCAATCAGCAGAACTGCCCCAGGGCAAATTAAAGCAGCTGTCCCACCTTTGCCTTAAACAGACCTCACACCTTTAAAAAAATGAATAAAAAACCAAAAAGAGCTCTCACCATAGACAACTTTTATGGAGAGAGGGAAGAACAGACCTCAAATCCTGAGGCCCCTAAAGGTAAAGCAACTCCAGAAAAAGCCCCAAAGAGAGACATAAACTGGTCTCCATGTCACAAGGCTTTCTTTGAAGATTGCATAAAAAATCTTAAAAGAGAGTTAGAAGAAACATGGGGAAACAAAATGAGATCACTGCAAAATAAAATAGAAAAAATGGAAAAAGAATGCAATGAACAAAAAAATGTAATTGGTCAATTGCAAAAGGAACTAAAAACAGTAACTGAAGAAAATAAGACATTAAAAATTAGAATCAAACAATTGGAAATGAATGACTCATCAAGACTTCAAGAATCAGTCAAACAAAAACAAAAAAATGAAAAGATGGAGAAAAACATGAAATATCTCCTAGGAAAAACAACTGACTTGGAAAATAGATCTAGGAGAGACAATCTAAGGATTATAGGGCTTCCTGAAAGCCATGATGAAAAAAAGAACTTAGACACTATCTTCCAGGAAATCATAAAAGAAAACTGCCCTGATATCTTAGACCCAGAAGGCAAAATACTCCTTGAAACAATCCACTGATCACCTCCTGAAAGAAACCCAAACATTAAGTCCCCCAGAAATATTGTGGCTAAATTCCAGAACTATCATACCAAGGAAAAGATGTTACGAGAAGCCAGAAAGAAACAATTTAAATATTGGGAGCCACAATTAGGATCACACAGGACCTAGCAGCTTCTACTTTGAAAGATCAAAGGGCCTGGAATCAGATATTCCAAAGGGCAAAGGAAGTTGGATTACAGCCAAGAATAAGTTACCCAGCTAGAATGAGCATTATCTTCCAGGGAAGACGATGGTCATTCAATGATATAGGAGAATTTCACCTATTTCTACTGAAAAGACCAGAACTGAACAAAAAAATTGATCTACAAACACAGAACACAAGAGAAACATAAAAAGGGAAAAAGGGAAAAAAAAACTCTTGAGAACTATATTTATGTTATAGATACTTATAGAATGAGGGTTGATTTTATAAATCTATTATTACATTATGATTATGATATGATTATTGTGATTTTATGGTTATTATGATATGATTATTGTGATTTTATGATTATCATGATATGATAAACTGAAAAAGAAATTAGAGGTAGAAAAGGGATAACACTGGAAGAAGAGGAAAAGGAGGTAAAATAAGGGAAATTACATCACATGTAGAGGCAAAGAAAACCTATAATGATTGAGGGGAAAAAAGGGAGGGGAATGAGAATTGGGTTAATCTCCATCTCATTAGATTTGGCTCTGAGGGAATAATAGATGTACTTATAAGGAAACAGGAGGGAAAAGGGGGAAAAAGGGGTGAGTGGGGCTCTAAAGGGGAAGGATTGTTTGAGGGAAGTGGTTATCAAAAGCAAAATAGTAGGAAGGAGGGAAAGGGGATAAGAAAGAGAAAAGCATAAGCTAGGGTAAATTAGATGGCAGGAAATACAGAATTAGTTATTTTAAGTAAATGTGAATGGAATGAACTCTCCCTTAAAGCAGAAGCAGATAGCAGACTGGATTAAAAACCAGAATCCAACAATATGTTGTATACAAGAAACACATCTAAAACATAGAGATACATACAGGGTGAAGGCTGGAGCAGAATCTATTACGCTTCAGGTAAACAAAAAAAAGCAGGGGTAGCAATCCTGATCTCAGACCAAGTAAAAGCAAAGATAGACTTAATTAAAAGAGACAAAGAAGGAAATTATATCTTCCTGAAGGGTACCATAGATAATGAAGCAATATCAACATTAAACATATATGCACCAAGTGGTATAGCATGGAAATTCCTAGAGGAAAAGTTCAGAGAGATGCAAGAAGAAATAGACAGCAAAACTATAATAGTGGGGGATCTCAACCTCTCTCTCTCAGAACTTGATAAATCAAACCACAAAATAAATAAGAAAGAAGTTAAGGAGGTAAACAAAATGTTAGAAAAGTTAGGTATGATAGATCTTTGGAGGAAATTAAATGGAGACAGAAAGGAGTTTACTTTTTTCTCAGCAGTCCATGGAACTTATACAAAAATTGACCATGTGTTAGGACACAAAAACCT
>JAJPUD010000218.1:552110-609555 GCA_023553655.1 Myrmecobius fasciatus | reverse complement strand
CAACATTCATCGTTATCTTTTCCTGTCATTTTAGCCAATCTGACAGGGGTGTAGTGGTACCTCAGAGTTGTCTTAATTTGCATTTCTCTGATCAATAGTGATTTGGAGCAACTTTTCATGTGACTAGAGATGGTTTTAATTTCATCATCTGAAAATTGTCTGTTCATATCCCTTGACCACTTATCTATTGAAGAGTGGCTTGAATTCTTATATATATGAGACAATTCTCTATATATTTTAGAAATGAGGCCTTTATCAGAACCATTAAATGTAAAGATGATTTCCCAATTAGATGCTTCCCTATTAATCTTGTCTGCATTTGTTTTATTTGTACAGAAACTTTTTAACCTAATATAATCAAAATTATCCATCTGGTGTTCAATTAGGAGTTCCAGGTCTTCTTTGGACACAAATTTATTCCATCTCCACAGGTCTGAGAGATAAACTATATTACGTTCCTCTAACTTGCTTACAAAGTCCCTCTTTATATCTAGATCATGAACCCATTTAGATCTTATCTTGGTATGTGGTGTTAGGTATGGGTCAAGCCCTAATTTCTTCCACACTAGTTTCCAATTTTCCCAGCAGTTTTTGCCGAATAGTGAGTATTTATCCCAAAAGCTGGGGTCTTTGGGTTTATCGAATACTAGATTGTTAAGGTTATTGCCTAAATTGTCCTGATATCCTATCCTGTGCCACTGATTGACTGCTCTATTTCTCAGCCAGTACCAAACGGTTTTGATGACTGCTGCTTTATAATATAGTTTTAGATCTGGTGCAGCAAGGCCACCTTCATCTGCCTTTTTTTTTTCATTAATCCCCTTGAGAACCTAAAAGGTTAAGAATTTCAAGGGAATTAATGAAAAAAAGTGCAAATGAGGGTGGCCTAGCTGCACCAGATCTAAAACTATATTATAAAGCAGTGGTCACCAAAACCATTTGGTACTGGATAAGAAATAGAGTAGTGGATCAGTGGAATAGGTTAGGTTCACAGGACAAAATACTCAATGACAATAGTAATCTAGTGTTTGATAAACCCAAAGACCCCAGTTTTTGGGATAAAAACTCACTATTTGACAAAAATTGCTGCGATAATTGGAAACTAGTATGGAAGAAATTAGGCATTGACCCACATCTAACACCATATACCAAGATAAGGTCAAAATGGATTCATGATCTAGGTATAAAGAATGATATTATAAACAAATTAGAACAATGTAGGATGGTTTGCCTCTCAGACCTGTGGAGGGGGAAGGAATTTGTGACCAAAGAACTAGAGGTCATCATTAATCACAAAATAGATAAGTTTGACTATATCAAGTTAAAAAGTTTTTGTACAAACAAAATGAATGCAGACAAGATTAGAAGGGTAGCAGTAAACTGGGAAAATATTTTCACATCCAAATGTTCTGATAAAGGCCTCATTTCTAAAATATATTGAGAATTGACTCAAATATATAAGAATTCAAACTATTCTCCAATTGATAAATGGTCAAAAGGTATGAACAGACAATTTTCAGATGAAGAAATTGAAACTATTTCTGGTCACATAAAAAGGTGCTCCAAGTCACTATTGATCAGAGAAATGCAAATTAAGACAACTCTGAGATACCACTACACACCTGTCAGATTGGCTAAAATGACAGGAAATGATAATGATAGCTGTTGGAGGGGATGTGGGAAAACTGGGACACTGATACATTGTTGGTGGAACTGTGAACAGATCCAACCATTCTGGAGAGCAATTTGGAACTATGCTCAAAAAGTTATCAAACTATGCATACCATTTGACCCAGCAGTGTTTCTACTGGGCCTATATCCCAAAGAGATTTTAAAGGAGGGAAAGGGACCCACATGTGCAAAAATGTTTGTGGCAGCCCTTTTTGTAGTGGCTAGAAACTGGAAATTGAAAGGATGCCCATCAATTGGAGAATGGCTGAATAAATTATGGTATATGAATGTTATGGAATATTATTGTTCTGTAAGAAACGACCAGCAGGATGATTTCAGAGAGGCCTGGAGAGACTTGCATGAACTGATGCTGAGTGAAATTAGCAGAACCAGGAGAACAGTATACACAGCCACAAGACTACACGATGATCAATTCTGATGGACATGGTTCTCTTCAACAATGATGTGATTCAAACCAGTTCCTATTGTTCAGAGATGAAGATAGTCATATACATCTAGAGAGAAGCCTGTGGGAACTGAGTGCGGACCACAACACAGCATTTTAACGCTTTCTGTGAATATCTCCATGCATTTTGTTTTCCTTCTTAGGTTGTTTTTTCTTCTTCTCTTTCTAGATCTGATGTTTCTTATGCAGTAAGATAACTGTATAGATATGTATACATATATTGTATTTGTCATATAATTTATTCTATTTAGCATGTATTAGATTACCTGTCATCTAGGGGTGGGGGGTGGGGAGGAGGGGAAAAGCTTGGGAAAAAAAAGTTTTTTCAAAGGTCAATGTTGAAAAATCACTCATATGTTTTGTAAATAAAAAGCTTTATTAAAAAAAAAAAGAGATGGAAAGCAGAGTAGGGCTAAAAAAGGGCATTCGAAGAGAGTCCATGATAGCATCCTTAATAGTTTAGAACTAGAAGGTATACCATTCTTTGATTCATGGAACCCTAAACTCTTACAATTAGAAGGTACCTTAAAGATTATCTAGTCTAACCTCTTTGCTTTACAGTTAAGGAAACTGAGACTTGGAGAGGACAATTTTACGAAGATTATATAGCAAGTTGATGTCTGAGGTGGGAATGAAAGTCAAGAAAGGGATTGGAAGAAGGGTTTGAAAATGAGCCATTAAATGTGTGTCATGAGTTCAACTCTAAAACAGCCTTTATTACAAAAAAGCTCTGATCCCATTTTCTTGTTTGTGTTTCTTCCTAATTATCCATAGCTATGTTGACACTTTCTTGATGCTTTCCTTGCTTAGGTTCACATCTGCCCCATATAGGAGGTGCTTTAAAAAAAGTGAGAAGATTGCTTTTTCAATGAACATTTAAGTCAATTCAAAAAGACATAGAAGCACTTGGGAACTCTATATAATATAAAGACCTGATCTAAGAATATTTAAAATCACAGGGAACTATCTGTGCTCCAAAGGAACTTACATTCTATTAAGGAAGAAGAGCAGTACACAGATAAGTAAATGCAAATAACTCTTCCCTCCCTCTTCCCCTTTGTCTCTCTTCTTTATAATCTGATCCTTGAGACAACTAGAAATTCCAAGAGGAAAGGAGGAAAAGAAAAACATTCTTTGTATAGGACAGCTAAGGCTTCAGTACAAGAAATGACATTTTGTCTGGAACATAGAGTGAGCAATGGGGAATAATGTGAAATTAGTCAAAAAATATAGTTTGGAACCAAACCAGGCTTTAAAAGAATCTTAGACATAAGAAGAATAAAAAATTACTCTAATTTGGGGAACCTGAATGATTAGAAGGATGGTGGTGCCCTCCATAAAAAAGGGGGGATTAAGAGGAAATATAGGATGAGTTTTAGACATGTTGAGCTGGAGATGCTTTTCGATCATCTAGGTAGGAACAGACAGTTGGAATGCTTGTAGGATTGGAGCGGAAGGAGAGAAATGAATCTAAGTTTGTAGATTTGGAAGTTATCTGCATAGAGGTAATAAATAAGCCCACTAGAATTATGAAAACTAATGCTAATAAATGATTATAAAGTGAAAAAATAAATGCCAAATTATCAAAGGAATATAGAAAGGGAAAAAAATTAGTCCACAATAAACTAGGGCTTCTTAAGCTTTTTCCACTAGTGACCCCTTTTTGTTTGAGAAATTTTTATCCCATCATGGATAATAGATATATAAAATAGGTATACAAGTCAAACATTTACTGATAATAAACCACAATTTTGTGACCCCCACATTCAGTTTTGTGACCTTATATGGGGTCTCAACCCACAGTTTAAGAAGCTTTGTCCTAGGCAAATCCATGTTGTTTTTTTGGTAATTTTGCAACATATATCTTCAATTATTTTATGATCTTTATTTCAATTGTTGTAATCATGTTTATTGTTTTCATGGCTCTGTTTACTTCACTTCCAACACTTTCCATGCTTTTCTGTATTTAACATATTTGACATTTCTTAGGGCCCAGTAATATTCCATTATATTCACATAACAAAATTTTTTAAAGCCATTGCTCAGTTGATGGACATCAACTTTGTTTCCAATTTTTGTTTCCCAAAAAAGTATTGCTATAAATATTTTGGTGTGAAGCATGTTTGTTTATTTTTTCTTACCAATAGCCTCTCTGGGGTATTATCCTAATGGTGTAATTTTGGATAATGGATATTTTACCTCCTTTATCTACATCATTCCAAACTGTTTTTTAGAATGGTTTTACTAATACAGAATTCCAATAATACATTCGTGTTTTTCTACAGCCTCTCCAATACGGACTCTTCCTGTCTTTGTCATCTCTGCCAACTTGATGGGCTTAAGGTGAAACCTCAGGCTTGCATTTTAAAATAAAATATTATTTAATTTAATACCCTGCCTTATTCTCAAGACTGTTTGTTTTTTGTTAGTTTTTAATAAGCCAAACCTTCAAAGATTGGTGATCAATGAGGACATTCAAAAGAATATACTGTAAACTCTTAAAACAATTTCCAAAGAAATTCTAAAAATATTTTGAAAATGACATCTTTATAGCTTTACAATGTGACTTTTTGAGGACAGAATCTCACTTGGATATATAAATAATGTGTGTTCAAACTGTCACATTTCTTTTTAGATATATTTCATTAGTCTAAAGACAAAAAACAAAAAACAAAATAAACAGATCATTGATATATACTTTATATAATGTGGAAGTTTAACAAATTCCAGAGATCTGGGAATAGTACCCTTATTCACATTTTCCTAGGTTAAACCCTCCCCCCCCTTTTCCTCTGATTGGCAAACCACATCTATACCTACCAAACCACCAATGACAATATCCTGTGGGAAACAAATGCAGTATCTTCTGTAAAAACTTTGCTATAAACAGCAGCAATTTTCCAGGCATGGGTTATTTTTCTCCAAAGAAGCAAACTGAACACATGACAGGCAATGTGTCAGTGTTTCTGAGAAATACTGATGGCCACATCATGCCAGGCTGTTGATTTGGGCCTTAAAAGGGCTCCTTAGGTTGATACTGAAGAATGTTTTCATTCCTTCTTCCAACAAGTCTTACTCTCACCACTTCAGAGGGCTGGTATACTAGCAGCTGGAGTATCTGAAGAAAGCTGTGAGCCAACTCACTTGTGGTCATTTTCACCAATCTTTTTAAAGTGACTGGAAAGACTTAGGCCAGATAAACAATTTGAAAACTGTGTCTGGACAATGGTCTTCAAACTATTAGTCTACCTCCTCTAATTTAAAAAAAAATTTAAATACAATGTAATGCATTATTAATTTTCTTGTGAGTGATTTAACTTTCAAGGCTACCAAGGGACTAATCTACTTTTTACATGAAATAGAAAAGGATTTCAGATTTGCACAAATAAAACAGTCCCTGGAAGCAATGCAACTGAAATGATATCTGCAAACATCACAGCTTTACTCCTCTTCTGAGCAAACATCAGAGTCTCTACAGAAAGTTAACACTTTAATTAGATAATATGTCATTGTACTGTATAAGGTTCATCTTCCAGGAGAGGAAATACTCTGTGAAGTTCTTATAGGATTACCTTCTAAATAGTACTTTGGGGCTATTTGTGTATAGGCTAAAGGTCTAGTCATAAAGAAATATCATAGACTTTGGGATGTGTTTTTATGTTAGGAGGAATGGGTTTTTTTTTTTTTTTTTTTTTTTTTTTTAAGGTGCAGTCTGTCTATAGTTAGGTGCTATAGATGGTGCTAGCCAGTCTTCTAGGTTTATTTCACATTTATCTCTCCTCTCCCCCCCTCCCCTTATACTCTATGTTCCAGTCAAATTGGTCTGCTTCTTCCATTTCCTGTCACTGTATCTGAGTCTCTGGACGTCATCACCATTTCTCCTTCCGGCACTTTCTTCTTCTTTTTATGTTTTATTTTTCTCCATTAAACTGCAAGCTGCATGAGGACAGAAACTGTTTTTTTTTTTTTGTTGTGTTTATATCCCCAGCACTTATTAAACTCCTCCCTTAATCCACGCTACTTTTTATCATCCTTCTCTCCCTTTCTCTTATCCCCTTCTCCTCCTACTTCCTTGTTACCAAATGTATTTTTTTCTTCTTTGAACCAATTTCTATTTAAGCATTGCCTGCTCACTTCCTTTCCCCCTACACGGTAAAAGTTTTTTCTTGTATTATTCTTTTATGTAAGATAATTTTCTCTAATTCTTCTCCCTTACCTCTCTTCCCAGAGCATCCCTCTTTCTGATCCCTTCATTTTTTTTTTTTAGGTCATCTCAACACAATCAATTCACACTCATGCCCTTTTTACAGCTTCCTCCTAATTGCTCTGATGATGATAAAGTTCTTAGGAGTTACACAGATCATCTTCCTTATTGAATTCCTTATGATTTCTCTTTCATGTTTTCCTTTTTATTCTTCTCTTGAGTCTTGTGTTTGAAAGTCATATTTTCTATTCAGCTCTGGTCTTTTCATCAGAAATAATTCAAAATCTTACCTCATCACTCCAAGATTATATTTGGTTTTGCTGGGCAGGTTATTCTTTATTTTAATCCTGGTTTCTTTGCCTTCTAGAATATCATATTCTAAGCCCTTTGCTCCTCTAATGTAAAAGGCACTTTATATGGTATAATCCTGATTTTGGCTTCACAATATTTGAATGGTTTCTTTCTGACTGCCTGAAATATCTATCCTCTTCTTGATCTGACAATTTTGGAATTTAACTATAATATTCCTGGGAGTTTTCATTTAGGAATCTTTCTCAGGAATTGATTGCCAGATTCTTTCAATTTCTATTTTATACTCTAGATTGAAGATATTGAGATAGTGTTCCTTTATTTCTTGAAATATAATAGCTAGGCTATTTCTTTGATTATTTGATTGATTTTGGGCAGTCCAATATTTCCTAAATTATCTGTCCTTGATCTAATTTCCACATCAGTTGTTTTTCCTATGATATAGATCACATTTTCTTCTATTTATTTCATTATTTTGACTTTATTTTATTGTTTCTTGATGTCTCATGGAGTTATTATCTTCTACTTGCCCTCATTTTTAAGAAATTATTTTCTTCAGTGAGCTTTTGTGCCTCTTTTTCCATTTGTCTAGTTGTACTTTCCATAGAGTTATTTTCTTTAATGAATTTTTGTGCTTTTACAAACATTAAGCCAATTTTGTTTTTTGATGTTCTTTTCTTGAATATTTTTGTGCCTCTTTTACCAATATGCTATTTCTCTTATAAATTTTTTGCATCATTCTCATTTCTTTCTCCATTTCTTTTTTAACCTATTCTAGGAATTCTTATTGGGCTATGTCCAATTTGTATTATTTTATTGATTTGTAATTTTTTGTAATAGTTTTCATGTTGTCATCTTCTGAGTTTATTTCTTAATCTTCCCTGTCACCATAGTATCTTTTAATGGTCAAGTTCTTTTTTGGTTATTTGCTCCTTTTTACACTTTATCTTGACTTAGAATTTTATGTTAAATTTGGGATCTGTTCACCTGAAAGTGGGAAGGTACTGCTCTAAGCTTTAGGCTTTTTCATGCTGCTTTTTTTCAGAGGTAGTTTTGGATGTTCTGTGAGGAAGGCTAGATTTAAGAGAGGACATAGTTTTGAATCCTGGCTTTCCTACTTACTACCTGTGTGATCTTTTGCAAATGATCCAATATCTTTAGGCTTCAGTTTCTTCATTTTAAAATGAGGAAATTGGACTACATGACCTGAAAGTCCTTTCCAGTTCTAAATCTTAGAACTCAGGTTGTGAAATCTTTATTATAAGGCTTTACAAAATTCAGTTATCTTCTCTGGGTTTGAAGGTACTCATCTGTACAAAGAAGGACTTTGACTACACAAATTCTAAGGCTTCTTTCAGGTCTATTTTCTGTGACTCTATGAATATCTGAAGGTGCAAGGAGTCTGGTGCAAGGAGCAAATAAGCAAGCGTTTATTAAACATTTATTATATTCTGAAACTAGGGTTGGAAGGATTTTAAAAACAAAATATTTTGCATTTTCAAGTAGCTGAAATTCTACTGAATAGAGACAACATAGATACAGATGAGCAAATCTGCATATAAACATGCCTTCTCCACATACACACACATATGTATATATAAAATAATTCTGGGGACAGGGAGGATCATGGATTGCCTCTTGAAGGAGTTTGTACTTAATCTGAGACTTGCTTATAAGAAGTGGAGGTAAAGTAGCAGAGCATTCTTGCCCCAAATGGAATGCCCATCCCCACCCCAAGCGAAAGCATGGAGGTGAGACAAAAAATGCCAAATCAGGCTGACACATAGAATGTAAAGGGGGTGACTGTGAAATAAGCCCTGAATAATTGGTTGGAGCTAGATTGTGAAGGACTTTAAATAGTAAACAGAAGAGTTAGTATTTTGTCTGAAAGACAATAGAAAGTCATTGTAACCTCTGGAATAGGGAAGTAAATGGTCACATCTTTGCTTTAGCGATGTTGATATGGTCCCTATGTGGAACAAAGGTGAAAGAGAAGAGACTGGAGGTAAGGATATCAATAAGGGGGTTGCCATAGTCTAGGAGAGAGATGATAAGGGCTGAACTGGGCTTGGGAACAGAGACAATGTGACTTCCTATAAGAAACTATGTGAAGATAACTTTAGAATTGACAATTTAGTAACTGAATGACTATTGGGAGTGGAATAGGGTCTGGAAGGAGAGTGAAGATTTGAGGGTGACTCATAATCTGGGAACCTGGGTAACTAGAATATTCATGGTGTCCTTAACTGTTATAGGGATGTTAGGTTCTGCCTAATTTGTTGTAATTAGGGAAAATGGTTATTTTGGAGAAAAAAATGAGTTTGAGATACCTATTGGCCACTGAGTTAGAGAGGTCCAGCAGTACTAGGTGCACCAGTTGCAGAAGAGATAAAAGGACTATGAATGTAGATTTGAGAGTCATCCTCATAGAAATGCATTTTAACCTATGAAAGGCTCCATGATGATAGAGAACAGGATAGAACCCTAACATAAATCTATTTAGAGGAAGATGATACTTTTAAATCTGCAAAGGACCCTACAAAGAATGAGTTAGGAGGAGAACCATGTCCAAACAGTGTCCAAATCCTACAGATCCTCCAATCCAAAGGAAGGAGGTTGTCAACATTACAAAGTGCTGCAGAAAAGTCAAGTGTGAAAACTGAAAATTGGCTGTTGAATTTAGCAATAAATATGTATTTGCTGAACTGGAAGAGAACTGTTTTTGTGGCTAGTTGTTAAAGAAGTTAGATCCTAGTCGGGTAAGAAGTGAGTGAGAGGTGAGAAAGAAGCAGCAAATTTAGGCAGCTTTTACCAGGAGTTTGACTGAGAAGTGGAGGAAATGAAGTAGTCTTAGCTTGAAGGAACAGTAGAATTAAAGTACAGAGGTTCTTAGCCTCTTTTGTGTTATAGACCCCTGATGAGCCCCTTTCAGAATATTTTTCTCATAAAAATTTTTTAAATGCATAAACTAAAATATTGCAAATATTGCAAAGGAAACCAAGTATATTGAAACAGTTATCAAAGTACTTTTTGAAATTCCTAATAAGTGCTAATAAGGATTCCTAAAAAGTCTAATATCCTCAGTTGGTAATTGAGAAAACTGGGTTCTAGAGGAATTAAAATTATTTTTCCCTAAAGATACTATAAATAGTCTCTGAGAGCAGGAATTGGACCTTTCACCTCTGGTATTCCCTAAAGCAGTTATCAAAGAAGCACTCCCAAACAAGACTAAAATGAAATTGGGAAATATTTGACAAAAACAAAACATATAATAAAACAGAAATTATATTAGTATATGGTTTTCTAAATAGATATGTGCCCACAGGGATCCTTGTATATGGTATAGTGGCCTCTGTTTATATTTGAGTTTGACTTCACTGCCCAAAGACCCCAAGTAGCAAATCTTTTTTTGATTCCAAGACTTGTGATTAGAAATCAATTAGTGAATTTAAATATCCAAACTTTTGCAGTAAGAACTCACCACTTGCCAAAAATTTCTGGGAAAACTAAAAAGCAATTTGGCAGAAAATAGGCATAGACAAACATTTCAGACTGGATAGCACAGTAGGGTCAAAATGCATAAATGTTTTGGACTTAAAGGGTAATACCATAGGAAAGTTGGGGGAGCATAGAAAAATGTACCTGTCAGATGGATGGATGTGGGAAGAATTTATGGCTAAAGAAGAAATAGATAGGATCTTGGGAAGTAAAATGGATAATTTTGATTACATGAAATTAAAAAGCTTTTTCACAAACAAAACTAATGCAGGCAAAATTAGAAAAGAAACAAATTAGGGAAAATTTTATAGGAAGTTTCTGTAACAAAGGCCTCTTTTCTAAAATAATGGGACCAAGACAAATTTGCAAAAATAAGAGACATTCCCTGGTTGACAGATGGTCAGAGGAGATGCACAAGCAATTTTCAGAAGAAGTTAAATCTATCAATAATCTTATAAAAATGCTCTACATTGCTACTGATTACAGAAATAAACATTAAAATAATTCTGAGATACTACCTCACTCCTGTTAGATTGGCCAATATAACAAAAAAAAAGGAAAATAACAAATGTTGGTGGGGATGTAGAAAAATTGGGACACTAATACACAGTTGATATATGTGTGAACTAGTTCAGCCATTCTGGAGAACAGTTTGGAATTGTGGCACAAAGGCTATAAAACTGTGCATACCCTTTGATCCATCAATAACATTATGAGGTCTACATCCCAAAGAGATCAAATAAAAGGGAAAAAGACCTATTTGTACAAAAATATTTATAGCAGTTCTTTTTGTGGTGGCAAAGAATTGAAAATCAAGGGAATGCCCATCAACTGACTAAGTTGTGATATATGTTTATGATGGAATACTATTGTGCTCCAAGAAATGATGAGCATGATGACTTCAAAAACACTTAGAAAGCCTGGAAAGGAACTGATGCAGAGTGAAATGAACAGACCCAAGAAAACATTATACACAGTAATAGCAATATTTTAATAATAATCAACTGTGAAAGCCTTAGCTACTCTGAGCATTACAGTAGATCAAGGCAATTCCCAAAGACCTGTGTTGAAAAAATGCTATCCATTTGCAGAGAGAGAATTAATGAATTCTGAATACAGACTGAAATATACTTTTTAAATTTTTTTCTTTTTTTTTGCAGGGGAAAGAGGGATGGTTTCTTTCACAACATAGCTTATGTGGAAATGTTTTACATGACTTCATACATATTCTTGTTAGTGGTAAATTTTTAAATTTATATCTGAATCTCCAAGATCCCATTTGGGTCTTTTTTGGTAAAGATATTGGAATGGGTTTGCCATTTTTTTCAGCTTATTTTACAGATGAGGAAACAGGATTAAGTAACTTGCTCAATATCACAAGTATCTGAGGTTAGATTTGAACTCAGGAAGATGAATCTTCCTGACTCTGCACTATGGCACCACCTAGCTGCCCCTTCCCATGTATAATTGCTATCAAAATATTTGACTTATCATGAAGGGGAAGGAATTGGAAAGAGGGAAAGAATTTGGAATTTAAATTTTTAAAAAATGAATGCTAAAATTGTTTTTATATGTAATTGAGAAATATTTAATGAAATAAATAAATTATTTAATAAAAGAGATTAGTGAGAAGCTGCCTATGGATGAAGTTCTTGGTAATCTTCAAGGCAGATTGTCCTGTTCTGATCTGAAGATTTTAGTGGAGAGAATTTGGCTGCTAGTTTGAATTGTGCCTCATAGATGATTGTTTTTCACAGAGAATTCTTTTTTTTTTTCACTTACATGTCAGAACATGAGGTACTTTCAAGTCATTCTGGAAGAAGCAGAAAATTTAAGAGGTTGAGAGAATTTTTTAAAAATAAAGAAAAGCAAACTATGTGTAATTGTAGTTGCCAGAAATACTAATTTTGTTTCTCTCCAAGGGCCCATGAAAAATTAAATTTCGGATCCTTCCTCTGCCGCCGCCGTGGGCTTGCCTGGGATTGGCCCATTATTTACCTTATCCACACTCTATTTGTTCCCAAAGCCCCGGTAAATGTTGGTGGATTGTGACATCTTCCCTCTGTGTTGTTCTTTCTTTCCTACAGTGAAATAGTTAAACGTTTCTCAGACTGATATTTGCATCTCTTCCAGCCTGTGGCGATCTGATTATTAGTGCAATAAATACACAACATTTAATAACTCTTCACTTTCCTACTTTGGAGCCATTAGTTGTCTCCAGGTTGACTAAGAAGAACTTCAAATCCAATTCATTAACATTTCTTTAAATAGTCCTCTTAACAATGCAGGTCTAGTTTTCCCATTATGTACTGTCACTAATAATGGTTTTTACTTCTAACCCATTATTAATTAAAAAATTAGAAGGGAGGAGGGAAGCTCTCCTCTCTCCATTTCTGTCGAAGGTTTAGAGCTTTTCTGCTTGAACTGCTGAGAGGCCCTTATAAGTGTGTAGTCTGTAGTAGTATATAATTGCTCTAAGGGTAAATAATTTAGCTGGTCAGAGAAAGTGTACTCTCCTGTCTGCCTGGAGTGGACAGCCCCAGTCACAGCCAGTCAGGCATACCAAATCCAAGGCAAAGAGAATCAAAGCTGCATAAAACTTTCATTAGAGACCGACAGGAAAAGGCAGCCTCTCTTAGGGGAATCCTCAGTGACCCCTGAAGCTGACCATGACCACTGGGGCACCCTCTTCTCCGCTTCCCCCCCGCCTCCCCACATCTGCAGCCAGACCCAGGCCCCAGGAACTCCCTACAGACAGGGGCATCTTTTCATAGAGGCTTAAAGCCTTCACCATGAAGGACAAATGAACAGGCGCAGATAGTCTCGACTCCCCCTAATCTTTTTTCTTTCCCCACTTCAAAGTCTTCTGTGTTGCATCTGAGTCTGTAATTACCCTTGAGGTATTTTAGACTTGAAGCGACACTGGCAAAATTACACTTCCTGATAATGGGAGTCCACAGTTGTGTTTAATCAATTATGGAGCCAGTCACGAGATGGAGTTTTTTAGCTAGAACCATTAAGGGGGATGGAGATCAAGCCCAGCCCTTCTTGCACAGGGTGAGGGACACCGCAATCTGAAATTAAAGAAACACTAGCCATTTGATGTGGTTTAATTTAGTCTCTACCTACCTAATTAAAAACATACCATTACCCACCCACATAACAAACTGACACTTTTATGCCAGGCTGTAACTCCAGAAAAAAATCCAACAACAACTAAAAACAACAACAACACACACACACACACACACACACACACGCCAACCATACTGCAAAAAATTAGGTTAACTAAAACCCTAAAATTTTAGACAGAGGGATGGAATCATACAAACAACATGCTGGGAATTATTAGAGTACTTCTGATAGGAAATGTCAAAAATAATAATAAAGATAACAACAACAATAACATTTACACAGAAGTTTACAATTTACAATTTATTTGTAAATATTTATACATTTTATCTTATTTATAAATATTATCTTATTTGATTTTCAACAATTTTGGGAGGTAAGTGCTTTTAATCCCCATTTTACAGATGAAGAAACTAAGGCAGACAGATTAATCCAGGGTCAGAAGGGATACCAACTAGCCTATTCCTTAGGCTAGCTGGCAGTGTTGGAGGTGGGCTTTCCCCTATTTGGTGGATACCAACTAGCCCATTACTGAACATAGACTACCTGGTAGGGTTGGGGATGGGCTTTCCCCTATTTGGTAAAATTTGTCCAGGTCACAGTTGGAGCATGGCATATGTCAGGACTTCCCATTCTGTATAATAGGTAACTAAAATGAATATTTGATTCCAAATTCTGTAAAGAGATATCCAGGATCAAGAGGCTCCCAGAGACTTTGTCAGTAAATGTAAAACAAGGGAGCTGAGTCACACAAATTGTCCCTTGGAGCTCTGATTTCTGATCCCTTGCTACCTATCATTTCTTTTTTCTTTTCTTTTCTTTTCTTTTTTTTTTTTTTGCTTTTTGCTGAGGCAATTGGGGTTAAGTGACTTGCCCAGGGTCACACAGCTAGGAAGTGTCTGAGACCAGATTTGAACTCAGGTCCTCCTGATTTTGGGGCTAGTGCTCTATCCACTGCATCACCTAGCTGCCCCTACCTATCATTTCTGATAGCAGAACCACCAGAGAGGGCAGTAGGTTGTAGCTGAAAGTTCCTTGGCAGGATCACTTCTCTTGGATTCTCTTTTCTTATTTCTCATGGGCTTGCCTGACTCATTCCTCAAATCTTACCTGTCTTCTTCCATTTCCACTTTTTTTGCATGCCCTTTGAATGCATAATTGACCCAAATCCCACTTTAGAGCTGGAGGAGACCCGAGAGTTCAAGTTCAATACTCTCTTTTTGCACATGAGGACACTGAGACACAGATTGCTGACATGGCTTGCACGCCATCACCCAAGTGCTAAGTGTCAGAGCCAGGATTCAAGTCTACTTAACTTTCACCATGTCCCAAAGAAGTAGGCATTTGGCCAGGATTCAAACCTAAGAAAAACCTAGAAAGGAAAGGGTTCTTCACAGTTACCAAATTCAAATCTGCCATTTTACAAAAGGTATGTTATATTTCAGAGACATAATGTGATTTATAAATGTTTATGGATTAGACTGGCCAGATTATGTGGCTGACTAATCCCAGGTCTTTTGACTTCCTCTTCAGTATTCTTCCTTTTCCTATACAACACTGCATTGCTTTCCAAATATTCCCCCTTTGTAATAAGGAATTGGTTGGGACCATCAGTCTCCCTCCAGGATTTTGGAGTATTGTTGGGGTATGCAAGGGACCTCTGCAGGATTCTCCCTAAATGCTGGGTGTAGATAGTTGCCTACAATCCCAACATATCTTCCCCACTACAATTTTATATTCTCCCACAACCTACTCATTCCTTTGAGATTTTAGGCTTTATTTACCATTTGGTTCTCTTTAAAAATATGAATTTCCTTGGAAAGAAAAACATACTAAATTCTTAACACTCTAGTTCCCTGTTCCCCTTTATATTCTTTTCTGACCTTTTCTTTCCCCTTTGGCCCAATGCTGTCAAAGTAAATAAACATTGTTTGACAGATCTGGTTGTAGCCAGGCTTTGGGTATTAGTGGCCTCCTTATAAAATGATTAAAAAACAAATAAACAATATTGCTGAGGATTAGTTAAATTGCATTTCACCCACCCAGAATGGAATGAAATAATGGCCTGGAAGTCACCAGCTTGATCCGTTGGAATAGAATTCAGACCTATATTCTAGTTTTGGTTCTCTATCTCTGCAGGCAAGAAATTTTACCTCTGCAGGACTCAGTTTTCTCAAATGTTAAATGAGGGAGTTGGACTAAGTTATCTTGAAATTTCCTTTATCTTTGATGCTGGTTTTTTTCTGTTTTCTGTTTTTTTCCCCCATTTTCCCACTACCATTTACAACTAACTTCACAGGATCTGGGGTACCAGGTCGATACAACTAACATTAGATTGTTTTTACCACCCATCTGGGACAAAGTCCTTTCTCCTTAGGATGACTCTTCTCCTTAGGCAATTCCAACCCCTCCTCTGCCCTACCTCATCTAAATCTAGTATTCTGCTAATATTCTGTTTTGATTGAAGGTTCTGGAAGTCAGACAACATCTTGGTTTTGCATGAAGTCATACAATTTTATATCTATAAGGGGCCCGAGATCATTTGGTTCAAACTATTCATTTTGCAGATCAGGAAAATGTCCATGAGAGGTGAAGTGATTTTTATATAGGTAGTAAGTGACAGACTTGAAGAGCTCTTGACTCTGAATTCACAGTAATGTACCTAGTTAATAATGCCACCCCATTAAACTCCAAATTTCCTGATTCACAGGGGTTCTTAACTTGGAGAGCCAAGGACTCCTCATGAACTTTAAAAGTTCTTTGAACTTAAATGGAAAAAAACCCCTATGCTTTTATTTTCACCAACTTCTAACTAAAGATTAGCTTTCTATTGATCAACTGTTTCAATCAGTGTATAACAACAAAGCACAGATAGTGTTCTGAGAAATTATTTTGTCACCGATAGAAATCTAAGATAATTTCATCCAGATATCTCTGAATACTTATGTTCATTAATACTTAAAAAACTCTGCTTCTAGTATATTATTGTCATGTATTTTTAAAAATATATTTATAACTGGATTTTAAAATAATTGAATCCCTTCCCAATCCTGTGAATTTTATTTTATGCATTTAAGAGGGGGTCTATAAGTTTCACTAGATTGTTGCAGAGGAGTGTCCCATGAGATAAAATAGGCTAAGAACCCCTGTTCTACACAATGCTACCTCTTTATACGTTATAGATAACTCAACTTGAATTGAAACCTGGACATTGAATGAGGAGCTGAGAGATTAGTTAATTCAGTTAAGGAGTCATTTTTTTTTGGCTTTATTACCAGGAAGTACTTTTTTTGAGTCTAAGGAGAGACTCAGAACTGGAAGGGACTATGATGGTTCAGTTGTTTTCAGTTGTGTACAGTTCTTCATGACCCCATTTGAAGTTTTCTTGGCAAAAATACTGGCACGATTTGGCATTCCCTTCTCCTACTCATTTTACAGATGAGGAAAAGGAGGGAAATAGGGTTAAATGGTTTGCCTGATATAATACAGCTAGTAAGTGTCTGAGATCAGATTTGAACTCATGAATCCATCCACTGTGCCATGTAGTCCAACCCCTTCATTTTATCCTAAGAAAACTGGAGATGACATTACTTGTTCCAGGTCACAGTCAGAGCTGAAGTACTCTTGACTCCAAATTTACAGGACCAGGCTATAGCTCCAATTTTGCTGTGTTGAAGTTATTAGAGAGAGGACATTACTGAACTCAGATCTACGGAAGAGAAAGCTTTGATGTGACTGAGCAATCAGGTTGAGCCTTTCTGGGAGAAGGCTTTCTGACCATGTTTTAAGGGCTTATTTTACTTGGAAAGAATCAGAGTTCTGGGTATGATTCCAGGACACTCAGTCCTATCCAAACCTCAGAAGATGAATAGAAGCAAGAACAAACATGCAAATTGTACTTTTCAGAACCTCCCCACCAGGTACTGAAAGTGCTTAAGGATGAAGAGATAATTGGTTGTCCTAAGTTTGTTTCATTACCTAGTCCTTCCTAAAAGAGTGTCAGAACTAAAAGAATACTAGCCTTTGTATGATGTGTTTAATTGTTCAAGAATGCTTTCACCTGGATGACCGTTTTGTGTGCTCCCCTAAAATCCTTTGTGTTAATTAAATGCAAGCATCAACATCATCTCCATTTAATGGATGAGGATACTGAAACTTGGTGAGTTGAAATTTATTTCAGAGAATGGATTAGGACCCAGATCTTCTAGCTTCCAGATCCTGTGTTTTTCCTGCTAGACCAGAAAACAGTGGTTCCAATAACTATGAAGGTGGTTGAAGCAGGAACTATGGAGCACTCAGAGTCTGGTCAGGCACTGAAGATGCAAGGTCATCCGCTGAATCTCAGGCCATCTCCAGTAACCTTGACTTGGTTTTTGCAACTATACTTTGATGGGCCTGGAAAAGAGAGTGAAACTGATAACTTTGTGCAATTCTACCAGAGAAGTCAAGACATTATCCATAATGCCATTTGTCTTCTTCCAAAATGAACAATAACAATTCTGTGAAATATTAGAGTCTACTTTTCTTTGGCAAAATTGAACACCTTGCCTTGAAATTGGCTAGTATCAGTTGAGCTCAGAATCAGGAAGCTCTTGTAATCAATTGGAAATGGTCATGGAAAACTGATGTAGCACAAAGCATGTTGGATTTGGAGTCAGATGAGTTGGTTCTGCTGCTTATTACCTGTGTGACCTTATGTAATCTTGTCCTCCTTATGGACCTCAGTTTACTATACTGAAAAATGAGGATGTTGGATGAAAGATGTGTAATATTGCTTGCTACTCTACATTTGTGGTTCTGTGGAAACCTGCCTCACCTTGTCAGTCTTGTCAGTCCTTTTCTTCTCAAGACAGCCCTGTTAAGGGTTTCTGAGTATAGATATAGTTGGAGGGTACATCAGGAGGGTCAACACATTCTATGCATAGCAATGGTTCTAATATTAAACTGCACCACCAAAACAAAAGGATCTCATTTCTGGTTCATGGACTCTGGGCTTTCCCTTTGGGAACCTTGAGTAGAGGAAATCAACTATTTGTGGATTAATTGTGTCAGTTGTATATAATACTTTATGCCCTCATTTACGGTTTTCTTGGCAAAGATACCGGAGTGGGTTGCTATTTCCTTCTCCAGCTCATTTTACAGATGAGGAATTGAGGAAAATAGGGTGAAGTGACTTGGCCAGCGTCATACAGCTAGTAAGTGTCTGAGGCTAGATTTGAACACAGGGAGATGAATCCTCTTGTCTCCAAACTCTTGACTCTATACATTGAGCCATACAGAGATGGAAGAACTCAAAGAGCAATCCTGATATATCACTTAAACTTCATAAGTTTGAGAGCATACCATTCAGTTCTGAGGCTAGGTGCCATCAGAGTGGGCAGCAAGGGTGGGATAATAAGGGCTTTGTTTAAAGGCATTATTGTGCAGGGGATAATTTCCACCTTGAAGTAGTCTTCAACCCTGCTGACTTTGGACCTCATCCCAACCATTGTGGTCCTCCACCATCTCCTGCACCAGGGTCTGCTTCATCCGTAATTCCAATACTTGCCCTTCTTTTGGTTATCACTTATTCCCCAACATGTCCCTCATGTGTCATTCCCTTGGCCCCTAGCCCTCAACTCAATTTTCCCTGGGAGCAGAACTGCTATTTATAATTCTAGTACACATGTGCACACACAATTCTCTCACAACTCTGTATTTCTATGACTAAATTGGATATATATCCCAATCCAAAAATATATCCTATCCAAGTGTTACTCTGATATCTAATAGTAATAATGTTTTTTTTTTTTATTTTGCAAGATGGTTCATGTGTGAGTTTCTCATTTGATCTTCACAACTATTGTGCTATTCCTAATTTATAGATGAAGAAACGAAACTGAGAGAAGTTGAATGATTTGCCCAAGTCATTGACATTCCTCTAAGTATCTGAAGTATGATTCAAACTCAGCTCTTTCTGATCCTAAATCCAACCCTCTATGCACTATACCATTTAGCTGTTTCATTGAGATGTTATAGTTGGGTCCTTAAGGATAAATCTGTGTAATAGGAACCCTAGAAAGTTTTATCAAGTTGGAAAGACTTTAAGTACAGGTACAGCTATAAATTATAATCTGTTGTCTGAAAACCAGCCTCCCAAAGTGGAGGTCATGCTCCATTTTGCTGCCGGATAATAAATGTTTCTTGGACACAATAACTCCTAAAGACTTATGCCATTAACTATGATCTACATTATAGAGAATGTCCATAATCATAAAATGTAAGAATCCAGATATTTTGAAGAATGTATACACACACACACACACACACACACATACACACACACAAATACACCTTTCTTCTATTCCTGCTTGTGTAAAGAAACAGCAGTGATTCTAAGTTTGGATGTTCCATTCATAAATAATAATTAGAAATATAGTAAATCCTTCACCATAGAGTCCTTCCCTTTCCAAATTATTCCGATCAAATTATGTCCCATAAGTTTTGTCCACTAGTAGTGCATCTTTCTCACCTGGAAGGTAGATGTTCCACCCTCTCAAAACCAGTATAATCAAATTTGATTATAATCATGCATGAAAATCCAATGGTCTAATTATCTCTTCTCTATCATTAAAAAAAAGAAAAGAAAAAAAATAAAAAGAAAGAAAAGTCCAGGGCTTGCTTGTGAAGTTAGTTTTTGAAGTATGAAGTGAACACAAAAATGATGGTTAGTAGATGAATGTCAATTTGGAAGATTGTCCATAATGGCATTTTTCAGGGTTCTGTCCTTGACTCTGGGTAACACTTTTTATCAGTGATATGTTTGCAGGCACAAATGGCAAACATTAAATTTGCAGATGACAAAAACTAAGAGTAACAGCTAATGTATTAGATAAGAAATGTGATCCAAAAAATTTATCATAGATTAGAATGGTTGGTGAAATTTAGCCCCATGAAATTTAATAGAGACCAATGTCTTCCAACTACATAATCAACTATATAAGTAAAGGATAAAGAGATGCAGTTATCCTGGAGGTTCCTAACTTGAGGTCTGAGAATCTTTAAAAAATGTTTTGCTAATTGTATCTCTCTAATTAGTTTCTTTTGTAGTCTTATATACATATTTTAATGCATTTAAAATATTATAATGGTGTTACATAGGCTTTATTAGATTGTATTAAAGAATATATATATATAGATGTGAGAATCTAAGACAATAATATATATGAAAAGTACTTATAAAGCATGTATTCTATGAGTAAAGAAAGTATGATATACCTATCAAAAAAAGGTAATGTTCTAAAATTGAATTAATTAAAAACATTAAAATTAAGGAAAGAGATAGTCCTACTATATGCTGTCATTTTTAAATAACATTTGGAATCTTTCAGTTCTGGGTACCACATTTTAGGAAGGGCATTTTCAAGTTAAAACAAGTTCAGAACAGGATAACCCTGATGATCAGGTAACTTGAAACCATGCCATAGGCAGAATGATTTAAGCCTAGTAGAGATGAGGGATTTGATAGCTGTTTTCAACTATTTGGGCATATATCATGTGGGAGACTCTTGGCCCAAGTGGTCAAAACTAGGACTAATGAGTGGAGGCTATAGGAAGTTAGAGGCAGATAGAGGATTCATATAAAGAAAATCTCTCTGTTAGTTTTACCTAAAAGTGAATGGGATCCCTTATTAGGGAATTTTTTCTTCATTACAGGAGTTCTTCAAGGAGAGATTGGCTGATCCCTTGTCATGGAAGTTGTGGAGGGGATTCCTGTTCAGCCATGGGTTGAAAAAGGTGATTTTTGAAGTCCCTTCCAAATTGGAAATTCTAAGATTACAAAAGGTTCTAAGATGACAAGAGGTTTAATAGCACTGGACATTAACAATTAGGGAAAGGATGAGGCAATTTGAAAAAGTGAGTGGTACTTACTGAAGGTTCAGGCATTGACTTGTATGAATGGATACTAAAGAGTTAAGACACTGAGCTATCTCCTGTATTCCAGATCCTTCTTAAATCATTACTAGTAGAGGGAAGAGCAAGATGTTATGGCATCCCTGAAACTGACTCTGGGCACTCATCACACCTCATGGTCTAAGTGATAATCGGGCTTTCCACTTCTCTGGGAAACCTAAAGGTATATCAGCTCTAAGTTGGTTTGACTGGGAGTGGGAAAAAGTGGTGGAAGCTATGGTGTCTTATAATAATTCTCCATTTAGACAAAAATCACCATGCTCAGTATTGATTATTCAAGTATAGCCTCCTTGAAACTGTCTTCAGATTTGATTTCTAAGATATAGCCTATCCATAGTCACAAATCAATTCTGAATTCATTCGGTGAATGCCAGAGTTAGAGCTATGTGTTTTCTCACCACATCCTCCCTCCCTTCTTTCTCCTTCTTCTTTCCCCTCTTCCTTCCTTTTTTCTTCCCCCTCCTTTTTTTTTCCTTTTTTTTTGGAGGGGGGGTGTTGTGGACTATCAGCATTGGCCATATGGCTTCTTTGCTGTCTCTAGTACGTAGTACAACATTAAGAATGTTTGTGAGGCTCTTTTGAATCAATTCATCTTGCCCTGAAGCATGTAACATCTTGGATATTTGCATTTTTTAGTTTAATCATTATCTTAGTGTTTGGTGGACATTAGTGGTAGAAAACTAATCTCATTTATTCAGATGCATTTAAAAGTATTTTTTGTAGTCATGATTTACCTTTGTTTCTCCCTCCCTAATAAATAAATAGAGTTCCCCTGCCCATTTCCATGGTTATATTCTTGTGATTCTGGAATTTTTCAAATGAAGACCAAAGACTGGAATAAATTATTAGTTCAAACCTACTTTTAAGCCTATGGGGAGACTTGGAAAAGCTGGTTGGAGTCTACAGAGAAACCATATTTATGCATGGCATGGGAATGATTTCAGATCTGAACTGAGGAGGCCTGGATATACTCAATTTAAAGAAGGGGAGACATCTAACCTAGTTATAAGCCTTTAGCAACCCTAGTTCAAGGGTAATTTCCCCTTTGTTGCAAACTAAGGGCTCTGTTTTTCACATTCTCAGACATAAAGGAAAGATGGTCTTCTTGATGACCAGGTCAACCAATTGCTCCTTGGCTTCTGTAAATAGACTCATAGCAGCCCACCACATCCAAACTCCCCCCCAAAACACTGAAAATCGATAATATAACTGATTTTAACATTTTCAATGGTAGTTTTTTCCACTTTGAAAAAAATAATTGAGCAATTGCTCTGTTGGTCATGGAAAGGATTTTGAAGATGCATGAGACACATTTGTTATTATTTAAAGAGCTTGTAATCCAGTCAGAGATGAAAAAGGAGACTTTCCATGATAACCCTAATGTGGGCATTCTTTCTATCTGTACAGATCACAACCTCCTTCATGCCTTCAGAGACATCTTGATATTTTTGTTTTGGTCAAAAGAATTTATTATGTGTTGGCCAACCCTGTGTGCCTAGACTGGAGCTTTGACAAAAGAGATAGAGTCCATAGTCTGGTCTACATAAATAATGAAATTTTAAGCACTTCCCATGTGATTTTTACCATGTGGTTAAACTCTGGGAATTTCAAAAACAAAAATGAAAAGAGTTCCTGATCTCAAGGTACTTATAGTATCACTAGAAGACATGATATATACACATGTAGATATAGAAAATATTCAAAAAGTAGATACAAGGCGATTTTAGAGGGAAGGAATCATCACAAGGAAAAAATGTAGAAGATGGTACTTGAGCTGAGATTTGAAGGATACTAGAGAGATCTAGAGAGATGGAGGTAAGAAGAAAATATGTTCTAGGAATGGGGTAGCCAGTGCTAGAAGACTTCTTATTGTGGTAGGACTTCCCAGTATTTATATTATCCTTCATTTAATTTACTTTTCTGAGAATCAGAGATGAACTATCCATGCTAGCATGAGGTGTTAGAGCCCTAGAGAAGGAAATATGTGGTAAATGAAAATAACATTCTCCAGTTCCAACATTCTCAACTTAAGTTCTATTCAGATATTTTCTCATGGCATGAAGGTCCCATGTTCTTGATTATTCCAATGGAATCTAAGCTCTGATAGGTTCTGCTAACCTGGAATGAGTTAGATGTCAGGTATAACAATGGCTTATAAGACTTCCTTTTGAGGATTAGTCTAGCTACATAGGAGAAACATATTTGGTTGGCGTTAGGGTGAGTATCACAACAACTCTCAAAGACCACCTATCTACTAAGTTATGATAATAATAACTAGCATTTCCATAGTGCTTTGACATTTGGAAAGTCTTTACATATGTTCTCTCACTGAATTCTTAAAACAACCACATGAGGTAAGTGCTATTAATATATCCATTTTATAGATGAGAAAATAGACTGAGAAGTTAAATCATTTTCCCAGGGTCATACATCTAATAAATATCTGAGGCTAGCCTTCAACCCAGGTTTTCCCACCTCCAAATTCACACTCCATTCTCTAGGCCACTTAACTGCCAAACTACTTTAGAGAGATCACAACCTGTGTCTGAATTCACACTGATAAAATCACAGATCTGGGAACTTATTGAAAAGTATAAAACAGTTTAACATTAATAGCTGAAATTTGTATAGTCCTTTAAGGCTTGCAAAATCCTTTACATTTGTTATCTTATTTGATCCTAACAATAACCTAGAGGGGTACCTGTGATTATTATCTTCCTTTTATAGATGAAGAAACTAAAACTAACAAATGCTAAATGATATACTCAGGCTTACCCAGGTAGATAGGATTTGAACCCAGAGATTGCTTAATCTAGTGGACAGACCATTGCTTCAGAGAGTCAGAGGAGCAAATCAATTCCTCAAATATAGTTTTTTTTTCATCTGTAAAATAAGACATTTGGACTGAATGACATGTTGAGATCCTTTCTAGCTTCAGAGCCTCTATTGTGTCATAGGTTCCTTCAGTAATCTGGTGGACCAATTCTCAGAATAATGTTTTTAAATACATAAAATATGATACCTAAGATTACAAAGAAATCCAATTATGTTGAAACAATTATTAAACTAAAAAACAACCAAAATAAACCAAAACCTAGTTTTCCAACACCAGATTACAATTCTCTGATCTATGTCAATGATCCCATAAATGGTACAGACCAAAAACACAATAGGATTTTGAATAAGGGAGTGATCACAACTAAGAGAGTAGTATTCATGGTAGAGATGGACTAGATCTTCCTTGAAAATTAGACTTTGGATAGGATGTGGGAGAGCATTTCATTTATGGAGGAATGACATGAATATGTCAATGGAGGCAATACCAAGCAGGCATCCTTAACAAATGATGTATAGACCAGCTCAGAGTGGGCAAAAGTGGATAGACTAGGACTGCGCCACACAGTTAGAAATTGAGGATACAATCAGATTATTGAGGACATAAGAGATTTGTCTCTTAGAGGTTTCAAAATTATGAAGAAATGAGATTCAAGTGATGCTTCACAAAGACAAATCTCAGACTTATGTGAAGGCTTAATACTCCCTGCTTTCTTTGAAATCCTATTTTGGGTCTTTCAGCTCAAAGAAAGAAGTACTTATGGTTGGTAAGAGGATTGACTGGTTCTTGGGGTTACCACATGTTCACCAGCCATGGATCTTACCATGGATCTCTAGCACAACAAATAAGTGGAACAGCAAGACATAATGTGATGGACAGCAATGCCAAAAAGTAAGTAGGATTTGGAAAATCTACTGTACTTCACAGAGTTTGAGTTCTAAATAGGGAAACTCCAAAGCCCACAGTTTTTGGGAAGACTTCAAATACTTGCCAGATGAATCCTCTTTCCATTTATAATACACTCTAAAATCCTCAACTTAGTAAAAGCATAAAACACACACACACATACCTCAACCCACTCTGAATTTGTTTTAATCTAGACTTGAACATTCAAGAGAATACTTGAAAAATACTTATCTACCTCATTGGGATGTTAAGGATTAATTAGTTAATGTTTGTAAAGTACTTTGCTGATGTAAAGTGGTTATATAAGTGATAAGTATTATTAATAACAATAATAAGCAGATTTCTGTCAATTTTTTGAAAAAAATCATTCTTAATTGTAAATAAATGAAGATTATTTATAAAGAATAATTTCTTTTCATTGCAATATCTAGATTATTATCATTTAGCTAATCTTTAGCTATAGAATAGGGTATTCTGGGGGGAAAAGTCCTAAAAAGTGTTATTTAATTTTAGATGAAGGTAGTGAAGAATATATTTCTGTAGTATGGATTTCATACCCACCAAAGAAATGGTACTTGGTTCAGATTGAATTGAAGTCTCCTTTGGAGAGATTATGTCTAATATATGTATGGGGTATTTTCTGAAAAGAAAAAGGGAAAAAAATCTTGTTAATTATTCTGAAAGAATAATTTTGTTTTATTTTAGAACTAAAAATGTTTTGGAAAGTAGGGAGTAGAAGGAAAACTTCTCTCTTCTCATCTCCTCTGATTCCCTTCTTTCTTAGAAGGAGGGAAGTGAGGAAGGAGGAACTAAAATGGTTTCCCCCTTCACGGAGCAGTTTTTAATATGTCCAGTTGAGGAACAGTATTAATGAACTGATGAACTCTCTGAATATCCTGTAATACCAGGAAAGTTCTTTCTTTTAGGGCCTCAGGCAGTACTGCAGGAGCCAAGCTTGATCTTTAATGAACTTGGAAGACTATAAATCAACAAAGAATATGACATTATAGAGGAAACCTTAAAGGGAAACATAACAGAAATAGGCTATGGCCACTACTCCTGTACCAGCCATGGGCTCTCTTGTATTGCAGACATTGACAGGTGGTGGTGGTGGATGGATCAAAACAGTAGGAGGTGTGTTGGGAAAGTGAGATTGTCACTGATGTGGTGGTAGCCGCTTTTAACACAGCCTTAACTTGTCCAGTGATAGGCTCTGTACCATGCTGGGGCAACATGTTTAAAATGCAGTTATGTGGTAGGTGGCAACAATCACACTGAATTACTGACATTGTAAGGAAATGAAAAGTCAAACTGCTGACCACGTGTATTTTATGGTATTTAATTAAAAGTAGATAACAGCGTGAATGAACCACAAATCAGATAAAAATGGCAGAATTTTCTCATATTTAACACATATTTGACTTGTGGTTGCTTGACAACTTACCAGAACAGGGCTATGACGTCTCCAAATATAAAATCAAGAGTGTAATTAAAAATACTGCAGGGGAGAAGCAATATTAACTTCAACCCTGAGCAGAGTTAATCACAACCACAGCTGTATCATTTCCATTCCGGTTAGCCCAGTTTAATTTTTCTTTTTCTTTTTTAAATAAAGAGGAAAAAAATACCAGCCTCTTGCTAATTCTGAATGTCAATTTTAAACTTCCAATGGGGGTATTTTCATAAAAGTAAAAGGAGATGCAGAGGTTACCAGGGCTAAGGGCTAAGATCCAATATTTATTGAGAAATCTGGGCAGGCAAAGCCAATCTTATTGAGGTCTTTCAACATTACTTTTTCTCCTACTTCTCACACATTCTAAGTCTTTCTCCCTTAACCAAGACTCAATTACTATTCCATGGTGAAATCTTATATATCATATTATAATGGCATATTACAGTTTCTTTATTTGTAAAATGAGGGGGTTTGACTAGATGACCTTTAAGGTTTCCATTAGTCCTAAATCCTATAGTCTTCTTTATATCATATGATCCCATCTGACTCCCAGCCCATGATGAGGACCCCAGACTTCTCTGAATCATGACCTGCTTTCTGTGGTGGGATGGGAAAGGAAGGTTTAACAGTTAGCTGAATAATTATGTCATGGTCTGCATGTTTAGCCAGGAGTATCCAGATGTAGTGAAGTGAAACTGGGATATCATGAATTAAAACAAAAGGGGAAGAGGAATGGAACTTCTGCTATATGTGGAACATTACAATGAATGAGCAAAAATATGTTAGAAACTCTTAGTCCTCAGTCTAAAGGTATGTCTGATAGGGAAATAAAACTGATTTTCTTTTCAATGGAGAAAAGGCCTATGCAGATCTTATGACATCCACCTTTCCTCCATTCATCCTAAGTCTTAAAGTAGACTTAGGAAGGGACATCATGTATCTGTTGTTTCTTGTTTCTGTTGTAGATTTGTTTAATCAATGCATGAAACGCTTCAAGCACCCTCTGAAACACAGCCTTGAAAAACAGTTCAACATATGTTGTACATACTTTAACTCTCTAAATGAGACCACATAAGTGTCCTTGCAGTTGAAGTTTAATTGGGAGGACTTTGGAGGATTTCCTTATACAGTATAATTTCATTCATTTAAAATGCCTACTATGCAGAAGATATTATGTTAAGTTTTGAGAGTACAAACAGAAATAGGTATTCACAGAGCTTGTAGTGGAGAGATTTTTTGCCCCACAAATATTTGTAAGTCCTTATTTGATAAGATTGCATATAGGTGTAAGAAAAGAACAAACAGATTATTTTGGGTTCAAATGAGGGAAAGATTATTTTTAATGTGATTAAAGAAAATTACATGAAAAATATCACAGGTTGCGTTGGAAAGGACAGGTATCATTTTAAGAGATGGTGATAAAGTAGAGTAGATTCCAGGTATATGGAAGGGAAAGTATAGGATATCTTTTGGGAATGGTAAGTAGCCTAGTGTGAGGTCACACAGTATATGATGGGGAAGGTAGATTGGAGCATCTTGTGAAGGGACTTCTTGAAAGCCAGGCTAAGGAGATGGGGAATGTCATTCTTCAGGTAATTTTCTTGAGTTAGGTAACTCTCATTTTTTAGGGAGAGGGGAATCTCCATATCCTTTCTTAATAATTTTGCAAAGGACTATATATTATATAGAACACTTGTTCAATAAATTCTTATTGACATTATTTTATCATTTTACTGTCATATTTTATGTTGCCAAGATCCTCAGATTTGAGCTATTAATGATAATCATGTTATCGTCTCTCAACCATTTGTCAGAACATTTATTATATTTCTTTTAAACTTTTCCTTCTTTCTCAACCAAAAATGAACCTGAGTTCTGCTGAAAAAGGAATGACTGGACAGAATTGCCAGTGGGAAAAGGAATTGCCCATTGATTGTCATGTAATGAAGAATTGGTGAAGGGACAGGGGAGAGAGCCTTTTTTGTTTTGCTGACTTATAGATTTTTTTTTTGTCAAACAAGAGGCTAGAGAAGAGGAATGTCCAGCCAGTAATTTTCTCCAGAGTTGAAACAAGAGATATTTTAATGGTGGTAGCAGGGAGAAAGGGCATTTATTCTGTGTGGAAGAAATTATTGAGTATTGAGTAGAAGTAGATAGAAGCTAAAGTTTTCAGCAAAGATTGAAAATCAATATGATGTGGGGTGTGGGGTTTTCTGAGGTCCTTAGCTAGAAGAAAGCTTAAAGAGAAGAGTCACTAAAATTGCCTTAAGATTAGAAAGAATAGTGAAAGTTGGAGAAAAAGATGAGTCTTGTGGTTAATCCTAAATGGAAGTAAGGAACACAAAGAGAAGTTGGGTTTCATGGCAGTGATTGAAATACTGAGGAAGACTTTATTGAAAGTTCTTCATGGAGTATTTGATTCAGGTATTGCTTTTGGTGGAAACAGTTCTGCACTGGCATCCCTGCTAGTTTCATGTTTCCCATGATACCATGGAAAGTGTGCTGGGTTAGGACCAAAGGAACTGGATTTGTATTTTGACTTTACTTACTATCTAGGTGATTTCAGAAAATTATTTAACCACTCAATGAAGGCACCCCCTAAAAGTTATCCTCTGGATAAGTAACCTCTCAAAAAACAGAGGCAGAGATTTTTTCAGTGGATTTGAAAAAGATTAAGATAGTATGATAAGAAGGTGGCAACTCTTGCATATCCTCCATCCCACTTCCTGAGCAAAGGAAGAAACTTTGCATCTGACCTGAATTCATATTCTTGAGGTATTCTATGTATACACTCCACAACCCACATATTCATGATTCTCTTTTGGAGAAATCAAGAATTTAAGAAATAGGGAATTGTGCGAGTTCAGGTACCAGTCCTTTAAATATGATTTGAGAGTCTCTTGAAATTGAAATGAAGATTTTGTCCTCTTCTTCATCACTCCTCCTGGGCACTTTACATGTACATTCAACTACAAACCATATGGCAATTATTCTTCATCTTATATTAAAAAAGCATAACCTTTCCTCCAGCAGTGATATATTCATTGAAAGTTTCTGTCTCCTTCTGCTGGCTGTGGACTTAGAAATCTATATTTATATAATTATGAGATAACTTTTAAGTGTTTTAAATAGATTCATTATTAATAGTAGAGTAGTAACTGTAATTACCAAGGTTATCACTTCAATAAGTTTAAACTAGCTGAAAATGTTAACAAAAGAAATCAACCCACCCCCACATGTAGGCAACTCCTAATATGGTTCTCTTATTGCTAAGGAAGGGCAGTTATTCTAAAGGGAATCTGGAGAAATGGATATGAGTCATTGAACTATCTTTTAGACCAGCCTCTATTAATCCCTTGAATCAGATTTGCTTTCAGAACAAAATTAATCACTTGAGTTTAAATGTTGTAGACCTGTTGCAGTGACTCATAGGCATTCTATGGGAAACTAAACCAAAAGATCTCTATTGTGGTCAATCACAGCCATAAGCAGAGAAGAGTAGTGTGAGTTTTATCTCAGGGGCTGACTTTGGAATGAGACACACTTTCTTAGATATAAGAGCTGCTGTTGTTGTAGTGGCGGTGGGGATTTTCAGTTTCCACCTTGTTATGTTCTATACACCCCATAAAGTCTTGCATTCTTTTGTTAACTTGGGCCCCTCTGAAGGTGAGTAGGAGAAATCAGCTTTGAGAGAGTGTGAAGGAAGCAGGATTGCCAGTGGAAGAAAAGGGAAGGATTGCCCCTTTCTGGCTCTATAATATTACCTACAATCTTACTATCTCCTTTTCTGGGGCCTGGCTACTTTCCCATTTATCCTCCACAGGAGCAGAGGCCTTATCCTGTGGGGAATGAAGGCCCTTGGCCTTACTATCAATGAACTGAATTTGTTTCAGGTAACAGGATTCTTACTTACCACTCTGTGCATAATCCAATAAAATTCAACAAGTATTGTTGCTCAAGGCACTGAGGATACAATGAAATTCAGAAATGGCTCTAAATTTTAAGACAACTAAAAAGGTGAAGATCATATATAGAAAGAAACACATTAAAGGGTTTCGATGTTGCTTTAGGGGTTGTGTATTATATTGAGAGTATATTATAGGCACAAATTGTCATTAAAAAAAAAACAATTCCTAAGCATTCCAAAAAAGATTCTGTGAAAATATATCCAAGCTATTCCAACAAGGAAGCCAAACTTTCTGGATCCCCAATTATCTTATGACAATGTTTTATGATACCCAAAATTTACTTGATCCTCTTACTCCAAATGCATTTTTTCTCCTTCATGCTGCTAGATTGCCAGATGTTGACAAAAAGTCAAAGTAATTGACTGTTTTTGGGCCCTGATATTTTGATTTGGTACAGAAATACCCTACTGGTATCAAATGATCAAATATTGCTTTTGCAAAGTCTCATTAAAAATATACTTTATTTTCTTGAAATAAGAATAATCCCAGAAAATATGAACTAGATGGTCACCATGGCAGTTGGGGTATTTCTGTGTGTGTTTTCAGAAGTGAATTGCTTGGAATTTGAAAGATGAAGTAGAGATATAAAAATAGCATCTACATTGTCATGTAAATAATATTAGAAACTGATATTTATATGCAGTTTTAAGGTTGGTGACTAGTATGTATATATTTACACATTTAATTTATTCATACACATATTTACATGTTCTCTATGGGTATTTATATGTATGTTCATACTTTATATACAAATGTGTAGATATTAATATATTTGTGTATATATGTATATGTGAGCATACCATATGGGTCTGTGTCAAATCTCTCTTCATTCAAGACCACACTTCACACAACTGCCAAAATGATGGTCCTGATTGTTATTATTGTTTATTCTTTCTTCTCCAAGAAGACATGATGACCCCACAGGATGATATCTTGATTTGTTCATGAATTGGATTTAAGTGATGTAGAGCGGCACAAAGTCACCAAGCTTCCCTCTCTCTTCCAGAATCCTCAAAGTCCAGTGGTAGGATGAAAGTCAAAGGGAAGGGGGGCTGGCTATGGTGACACTGACCTTTGAAACTTTCCCCAGCCTTAGTTTATCTGAAGCAATGTCCATTCAGTGACCAAGAACTGAGACAAAGGATGATCTAATTTACCATTGCAAGAGTGTATATCAGAGAAGGGAAGACCCTCAAAGCTTCTGGCCAGAACAGAAAATAATTCTCATGTCTTTCTCTGAGATGCCCTAAAAAGCATGGATATATCTGGCATTGCACAGTAGTTTGCATATTGTTTCTCTGATTAGATTGTGAGCTCTTGGGGAGGGCAGCACCTGTTCTGTGCCTTTCTTAGTATCCCCAACGCTAAGCACTAGGCCTGGAACTTTGAAAGCCCTTAGATTGTCCTTAAATGCAGTTATTCCACAACTTGAGAAGCACCTGTATCTCCCTACTGCCTCTAGGATAAGCAAACAGAGAAACAAACAAAACCTCTTCTATTTGCCTTTGAAAGCTCTTTACAAACCAGCTCCAATCTGTCCTTCCAGTTTTATTTATTGCATATTACTTATCTGCTAGAACACTGCAATCTCACCAAACTGGCCCTTTCTCTTTCTCTTTTACATTATACTTCATCTCTGCTCTTTGGGATTTTGCATTTGCCCTCCCCCTGGTGCTCCCATCTCACAGACTCTGTCTTCCTTCAAGATACAACTGACATTATCTTCTGTTTAAAACCTTTCTGGACCCCCAATTACTAGTGCCCTCTCTTTTTCCCCTTACTGTTTATTTATTTCCATATATATAGATATAATCTACATATGGCTATAGATATCCTCATGTCATCCCATGATAAAATGTAAGCTATTTTAAGAGTAGAGAGAGCTTCTTTCTTTGTATCCCCAGCTTCTAGCATATCTGGAACACAGTAGGCATTAATAAATGCTTGCTGATTAATTGATTGATTTCAGGTTCAGCTTTCTCTCTATTACTTTGAAGTGCTGTTTGATTGGTTTAATTATAATTTAAAAGCAGATTATATTTGATTTATCATTCAAAAAATGTGCTTCCTCATTGCAGAGTTTGGTTTTTGGGGGGATAAGGGGATGAGGAAGAGAGGGATGAAAAATATATACTGGTATCATAAGTCTTATCTGCAGAATCATTTATTTCTTCACTTATTTCTGGCTTCGAATACACAGTTCCAGGGCACATAGTATATATTCAATAAATACTGATAGATTGATTTAAGCTCCTACTTATGCATGGTACTCTCCTGAGCAACTTAAACAAACAGCCACCATCTGTGCCCACTAGGGCCCAATCACCCACAAAACACAGCAAGTGTGTGGACAGCTATATTCAGGCCATTTGTTAAACAAAACATGTTCGAACAAAGGGGTCAAATGCATTCGGGGAGGGTGGGTGTTGAGGGAGAGGCTCTGGGACATGCAGGTCAAGGGGAAATCACATTTTCTGAAGTTGTGAAAAAATCTGGTAAAGCCATTCACTTACAAAGAGAATGTAGAGAAAGAAGAAAAAAAAAAAAAAAGAACGAAAGAAATCCATTCAAACCTCTATATTGCTTTCTCGCCTTTTCAGGTATTTCCATTAAAGACAAAACCCCTGACAATTAAGGCACAGCTATTTGACAGTAAGAGTAGCAGATTTTCTATTCCCTCTTCCACCTCCACCCCCTTGGTTACCTCTCAACTTTTCCACACCACCACCAAAGGGACAGGAAATTTGTAGGCTTTCAAAGAGGCAAAATTTTACACTCTCCTTGGATTGTAGAGCACCAGAAGAGACCTGTCCCCGGATTGTTACAAGACCAGACTGGGAGGAAGCATTTTCCAGTATTTTGTGCTCTGCAGTTAACCTCTCCATGCCTGCCACAGGCCAGCTGAGGCTGCCTCGTGGCAAAAGACTAAAGAGCGAGATGTATAATTTCTTTTAAGACTTATACAGCCTCTTTATCTAAGGGAGCTGGAAAGGGCAAATCCCTCTCCCTGTACTTGAAATCCTCACAAAAGAACGGGGGTCTCTGAGATAGCATAAGGACATGCATATCAAGTATTCTCCTTGTGATAAAACAGGAGGAGAGCACACTCATCTAGCCAAAGAAAGAATGCCATAAAAATGTAACTCCCTCCCTGTAAATCAGACAGGTGAAAGAGGGGACCTTTGAGTCCTGTACTTGAGAGTCAAACCATATACAACAGAATGAGCAGAGCTCTGGATCAAGGTGCAGTGATGAACTGACTGCCAAATCCAAGGAGAAGAAGAGATGAGGAAGATGATAATGGTGATGATGAGGAAGATGATGATGATGATGACAGTGGTAGTGGTGGTGGTGATGGTGGTGGGAGTAATGGTGGTGATGGTGATGATGATGATGATTGTGGTGGTGATGATGGTGATCATGGTGGTGGTAGTAATGGTGGTGATGATGGTGATGATGATTGATTGTGATGGTGATGGTGGTAGTAATGGTGGTGATCATGGTGATGATTAGTGATTGTGGTGATGATTGTGCTGTTGTTGATGGTGATATTAATGATAGTGATAGTGATGATGGTGATGGTGATGATGGTGGTAGTAATGGTAGTGTTGGTGTTGGTGCTGGTGGTGATAATGGTGGTGATTGTGGTGGTGATTGTGATGGTGATGATGGTGATGGTGATGACTGTGGTGGTAGGGATGATTGGGATGGTGATGGTAGTGGTGATGGTGGTGGTGGTGATGGTGATTGTAATGGTGATGATGGCAGTGATGAAAAAGATGTCAGCTTATGTCTTCACAATAGAAATTCACATCTCTGATAATTTTGGTATTACCAAGGATCCCCTTTCTTCTATTTCCACCTTCATCTTTATCCTATATTTTTTCTTTCTCTTTTAATCATCTCTTTTACCCATTCCCTCCTTTCTTTCTCCCTCCTTATTCCATGCTCCTCTCTTGCTCCCATACCCTCAGTCCTCTTTCATCTTCTCTCCTAGTTTGCTATTTCCCTTATTCCCATTTTGCACCATTTTCTCTTTTTTTTCCCTTTTCTTCCTCCTTTTTCTCTCCCCTACTTCCTTTCTATAGAAGTAGGAGTTGAAGGTAAAGTACTTTGGGGACTTGCTTTTCTGGGGAAATAATGAAGATTTATAAAACCCTAGCTAATAAAAAGGAACGTCATAATGTCATTAGCAAAGACATACTGTACTTTGAATAGAATAATTGTCCCACATTATAACAGATAACAGGTAAAAGCCAAAAGCTGTCAAACTCCTTTCTTGGAGATGAAAGTAGTTAGAGAGGAGGAAAAACTTCAGAACTGTCTTCAGTCTTGATCTTTTCTAATCCTTCCTGCAAGGATCTGCCAAACTGATATCCCCAAAACCTAGACTTGACTCTCTCTGGATTCAAAAACATTTCAGTGACTCCCTATTGCTTCCTGGATTAAACCAACAACAACATCCTCAGCTTGGCATTTAAAATCCTAGCTCCCATTTCTTTTATAGCTTTATTTAGTATTGCTTCTTTTCCCACACTCTCCATTATAGTCAAATTGACCTTTTAGCTATTCACTATCCTAGGCATTCCATCTCCATCCTTGCCCTTTGTTACAAGTGGCCCTCAAGACTGGGAAAGCGATCTCTCTCCACTTTGTGGAATGCTGAGCTTCTGTCAGAGAACAGCCCTGCAGTGACCCCATATTTCCTTATGCCCCAATTTCTAGAATTTTCTCAAAATTACTTTGTATATGCTTTGTTTTTATTGCACATGTAAATTTTATACCCAGTGGTAGAATGGAAACTCCCTGCAGTTAGAAGCTTTCATTCTTATGTTTTATATTCCAAGAAGACTGCTTTAAGGTGAGTAGAGCATTGGCTTTGTTGTCAGGAGAACATGAATTTATTTTTTCCCTGGACATTTTTTTAGCTGTGTGACTTTTGGCAAATCACTTAACTTTTTTGTCTGCCTCAGTTTCCTTGTCTGCAAAATGGGGATAATTATAGCACCCATCTCACTGGTTTATTATCAGGTTAAGATGAGTTAATATTTGTAAAACATTTAGCACAGTGCCTGACACATAGTAGGTACTTATTAAATGTTTGTTTCCTTCCTTCCTTAATTCTCAATGCCTAACAATGCCTTGCACACTTAGGCACTTATTGATTATAAATTGAATTAAATCAGATTGATAGTTGTGGTTAAATAAATGGTGGAGATTTTGGCTTTTCTTTATCTTTGTATGTTATTACTTCTGATTTCTTCTGGATTTGCAAATGGGTTATCCAAATGGCTTACTATGAATGGGAGACAGTAGGTTAGACAGTTTCTTTTACCAACAGTATCAAACCACATATTAGATAAACTCAAAGGCAATTATTTTCCTCCCTTTTGATCCCTACTCCAGACCATGTCTCTGTCCTACTAGGCTTTTCAGAACCATGCCGACTAGAGAGGCTGGCCTTTTCCAACAGGTGTAGGAAACTGTTGGAAGCCTAAATTAGGGAGATCGAGAAGGGGATCTTCCCTTTCTACTAATGTAGGTATTAAGCTGACTTAATATTCACTTACTCTGAAAAATCCCACTTCACAGAAACATTTTTTAACATGAGCCAAAGCATTTCTCACTAATTCAGCACATTTGTGCCTGGTTTATATCCATTGATGTTAAATGATTTCCCCGTTTAATATCAATTGGAAATGGCTGATTTCCTACCCCAAACAGTACTTAATGTCAATTACTGCAGGCAGGGCAAGAGTCATTTTACAATTAACTGCACCAGGAGGTTTTGTTTGTATGCAAGTGGGACAGGATGTTTACGGGTCCACTATGAGGAACAGAGAGGGTCTTGGGGCATTGCAAGGAGAACTTCATTTGGGTGCCCTGCAGTTTGAGAGAAGGGAAAACTGCCTTGCCCCTGGGGATTTCAGTTACTGATGTCTTAGTTGAAAGTGAGTCTGGTCTTTCCTCTAGGGAAGACCTTAGAGCCGCAATGTCCAAACCCTATTGGAGCAAATTGCTTTTGACACTAAACAGACCAGATCTCACTGACAGTGCAAAGAGATTCAGCTCAAATGTGGGTTGTTTCAGTAACTTTTCATGTTTAGTTTTCAGGGTTTGAATCCTGTTTGTTTTTCTTTTAAGTGTAATTAGATTTACCAACTAATTTCATTTTGGGCTCCAAGATACCTGTAAGGTGAGGTAATTGACAATAGTTGAATGTAAGTTCCTTGAGGACCCTTTTCTTTTTTTCTTTTCCTTTTTTTCTTTCTTTGCTTCATAAATGTTTATTGAATTGAATCATAGCTCTAATAGGAGTGAACTGTAACCCTGTAGATTGTTGCCCTGTTTCCTGGCATTCAAAACCCTTTTTGATGTGGTCACAGTTGAACTTTTACTCTTCTGAATTAATTCTTTTCTCCAGACAGGTCTATTTACTATTCTTGAATATACTTTGCTCATCATTACTTACACCTGGAATAGTAGAGTGTTGGACTTGATTTCAAGACAACTGAATTCTCTTGTCTCCTGAAGTACCTAAGTGTGTGTAAAAAATAAATTCGACAGACATTTATTAAGCACTTAGCTAGAAAGAAGGATACCAAGACAAATATGAAAGAGTCCCTGCTCTTAAGGACTGGGGGCATGAACAAATAGGACACAAATTCAAGGCTATTTGAGAATGGAGAGATGGTCAGTGCTTGAGAAGATCAGAAAAAGCTTCACCAATCAATGAGGTAGGACTAGCGCTGAGTATTGTTGAAGTACATTTCAGGCATAGGAGGAGTTCTCTGATTCTATGATGTGAATTAACTTTTCTCTGTGTGTGTGTGTGTGTGTTGCCTGTAGATACTTAGTTCACAGTTTTAGGTAGGTCCTTTGGCTTTTATATAATCTTTCCTGACTCCTTCAGCCTACACTGATTTCTTCCTCTCTGAATACATATATTACTTTCAGGATCTATTGCTTTGTATTTTCTTCACCTATTTTTTTTTTAACGTATCTTATCTCCTTTGTCTCTGATTTTTTAGGTCAGGGACCACACTTGCATCCTTCACAGTTCCCTAGGACAATGTCTTATTCAGAGTAGGTAACTAAATCTTTTCTAATTGATTGATTACTTTTTCCCAATATGGCTAGTGAAGTGATTAATAAAGCCACTCCTCTGTCTTATCATTTTTCTCTTTAGGAAGGTTGAGGGTTTTCCTTCTGAGCTATTTATTCCCTTTAGATGGCATTTCCTAGAAGGGAGGGACTGGGTGTTTTTATCATTTTCTTTGGCACTTAGGTGAATGCTTTCTATACACAATGGATGCATGAGCAAGCTACCTGGATAAATGAATAAGTGAACAAATGAAGCAAGATGGATTAAGGTTACCTAACTTTTCTACACCAGAATGTAATGGGTTTCCTTCTTCGGAGATCTTTAAGCAAAGAGTAGGCAATGCTCTTTTCGAGTTAGCATAATGGCAATACTTCCTGAAGTTCCTCTTGAGTCCTCCAGTTCCATAACAACTGTGCAGTTATTTCTGCCCAGACAAACACAGGAGGGACTTACTATTGGACACATACAGTATTTATGGATGCTATTTCATTTATGTTGTAATGGCTCTGGGAAACTCAAATATTTTCTTGAATTTGTAGATTAGGCACAAGAAGGAAAAAAGGAAACAGGCATTTATTAAGTGCCTACTATGTGTTAGGTACTGTGCTAAATGCTTTACAAATATTATTTCATCTGATCCCCATAACCCTAGGAGCTAGGTTCAAATGTTGTTGTTGTTGAGTCTTTTGGGCATGTCTAATGTCTGCAACCCCATTTGGGGTTGTTTTTGAAAAGACACTAGACAGATTTGCCATTTCCTTTTCCAGCTCATTTTACAGAAAAGGAAACTAGCAAATGGGATCTAGTGACTTGGCCAAGTTCACATAGCAATATGTGTCTGAGGTCAGATGTGGACTTGGGTCTTCTTGATGCCAGGACTGACATTGTCCACTGTACCACCTAGCCACCTTGGAGAGTTTTTGTGACTTGTCTAAGGTCACACGAGGAGTGACAGAAGAAGCAGAAAAATATATTTCATTCCACAAACTCTTAAGTCCTTTGCAATTTAAACAATCTTTACAGAGTAAGGAGAATGAAGAAGATGTAATTCAAGCCATTAAAATAGTGCTCAGTAGAGGGCTCCTCAGAATGCATTTGTGTTAAGTTACACTTATTTCATATAATCTCAAAAGTCTTTTCAAATTCCAAATACCTCAAGGTTGTGTCTTTAACCTATCTTTCTGGCCTTAAAGCAATTGATTCTCATTCACATACTCCATCCTTCAGCCAAGAGGAACTACTTGCCCTTCTCTAAGTATATCAAATCTTAACCAGCCTTAAATGCCCAGTTCAGATAGCATTTCCTCCATGAAGATTACCCCATGTGGTAGTGGTCTTTTCCTCAACTTTGAACTCTTAACACTTTGGACTACTTTTATTCACTTCCCACTTTCTAATTTGTATTATTATTGTATAATAAGTACATGTACTTCCATGTACTATTGGATCAGTAACTCCTTGAGGGGAAGGTCCAAGTATTTGTGTGTCCCACTCCATAATGGACCTCACTTAGCACACATTTCTATATAACAGGAGTTTAATTAATGTTTGTTTTCTGAATGAATAAATGAATCGAATGCTAGCTATGTTCTACTAAACTCAGCTCGTGTATTTAGTGGCAGGACAGCCTTAAGGTAGTTGGCCAGAAATTCTCCACATTTTGCTTGGCTCTTTGGCTGATGCTATTAATCCCTTGCCTTCAAGTATACCAAATCCCTCTGCTAATTACGGGAAAAGCAAAGAGACAGTGGCTGGCGAGTGTGACTATTTTTTTTTCCTAAGGAAGCGATTTAGACAATTGGAAGGTACACAAATGTAGTCCTATTATTCAAGTTAATTTATACTCCCTCCCCTGGTCCACCACAAGGAATTTATGAACCTGGAAGAGCTGTAAGTCCTTTAGCAAAGTAAACAAACTGTAACTCAGGGCTGCATACTTCGAGGGATCCTCTATCAGCAGGTTTTATTTTTACACCAGAGGTGGAAAGATAGTAGTTGTCTCTTTGGGAGCGGCAAAGAATCTGCATGTAGTACATGTTAAAAGAGATATCAAAGATGCTCCATGTCTGGGCAGCCAAATGATAGCAGCTGTTTACCAGACTGAATTGGCTCTAGAAAGGGTTTGCAGTTGGTTGCAGCCCCCAATATTAGGGCAGCCTTTTTTGGGTGGGATTGGGTAGATAGGAGTGAGGGTGTTGGGAAGTTTGGGCATTTTTCCTTTTCAAGAAGGGTAGATTTTATTAATTCTCTTACTTCTAATCATTCCTCTATCTCTCTGACAAGAATGATCTCCTGCCTAGATGAAACTGATGGTGAACCTCATAACTGAGCTGAAAAAACTTGGGTTCTATTCCAGTCAATAACTGGCAGTGTGACCTTGACCATTTCCTTAACATCTCTGAATCTTTTATTTCATGGTAAAATTAGAAGGTTGGGTTCATGGTCTCAGAAGCACCTTTTAATGCTAAGATTCCAGGGCTTCATGATTCCAAGAATGTGTGCAATTGGTCTTTTCCTTTTGTTTTCTGAGAGGGCAGTGCTTTTCTCCTGAATGCACAAGGCATTTAAAATAAAGTTTTTTTTTTCCTTCCATGCTATGGCGTGGATGACCTTGATATGATAGACTGCAGGATTTGGTGACACGGCACACTCAGTGCTATTCAACACTTTGCCTGAAAGGGAGGAAGGAATGGATTTATTGACTTGCGACTTTGACTCAGGCCTGTGTATCAGGACTGTTATTATGTGGAATGATTAGGCTGGGGTGTCAGGGACAAGCTCAACTAGAACAACAAAAGACCTCCTTAACCTTTACCTGGACACAAGGCCATTCATAATGACTCACATGGTTTGGGAAACCAAGTCTATCTCAAAGTGATTGCTACTTCTGCAGCCCCAGCAAACAAGCAGGAGGGGGAAGAGATGGATGGCTGAGAGAGATGAAATGTAATTCAATTCTGCATAGTACTGTTTAGAATTCTGATCTTAGGTCTGTGTCAAAAACCAGCAAAGACTTAGAGATCAGCATCATTTTCTTTGGAATGAAAAAGGAATTTTGAAAGTAGATACAATGGTTACTTGCCTAGAAAACGTCCAACTATTTGTTATCCACTAGAGCAAATGACACTATTTCTGAAAGATCTTTTCCCTCTTGAAAAAGGCATATGCATTCTATTAATATGAAAAGACTTTGAACATAAGTAAACTTCTTCCCCCTCCTCTTTTCTCTTCCTCTTTTTCTTGCTTTCTCAGATTCTCCTCCCCTTTTCTTCTTTCCCCTCTCTTCCTTCATCTTACCTTTCTGTCTCCCCACCTTCATTTCCCCTCTTCCCTTTCTTCCACCACTCATTTTTCTCACCTTTTCCCATTCTCTCTTCCTTTATCTCACCCTCTCTCCTTTTTCTCTCTTCCACCTCCCTTTTCCATTCTTCTTTTTGCTTCCCCTTTCATTCTTATCTTTCCTCCTTCTCTTTTCCTTCACCTTACCTTTTCTTTCTCCCTTTTCTCTTTCCCTTCCTCCCTTTCTATTCCCCCCTCTCTTTCTGTTCTGCTCTCCTTCTATTTCTACTTGAGACACCAAGCTAATTTTACCTAGTAGAGTCCCCTCAGCTCTTGGAAATCTTGTCGAATAGACTGGCCAGTATCTCTGTCTATCAGTCAGCCAGACAGTGTTTTTAGGAAATGTGGCCTTGACATAAGCTATTTTGGCCCCTGAATAGTATTGTGGAAAATTCGGCCAGGCTGGTGTTTCTGAAAACAATTACTTTGGTATTATCTATTTATACTAAAATGTGATAGATTAGAATCGAGGAAATATATAATTCTGAATCTGTAAAGGACCTTAGACATCATTAACTCTACCTTATTTTGTAAATTAGGAAAGAGACAGAGAAAGAGAGTCAGTCTATATTCTGTCCTTTGCCTGGGTCAGACTATGTCTGTGGCATTGTTCAGTTCTGGGTACCATATTTAGGAAGAGCTTTAACAATATTGTTGAGAGGGTTCAAGTTCATACTATATAAGGATCAGTTGAAGGAAGCAGGCCTGAGAATACTCGGAGACATTATAGCTTTCTTCAGGTATTTGAAGGACCACCATATAGAAGAGGGGCTAGATTTATTTTGCCCTGATGCTGAGAGTAGAACTCCAAATTATAGGTAGAAGTTTCAGGGAGTTACACTTAGGTATAATTTAAAAGATTATTTCCCAACAATTAGAATTATCCCAAAGTAGAATGAAATACCTTGGGAAGCAATGGGTTCCTTTTCCTTAGAAGTCATTAAGCAAAGGTTGGATTATTACTTTGTGGAGATATTATAGATAAGATACTTGTTCAGATACAAGTTGAAGTCTGAGGACCCTTGCAGCTCTTAGATTATGTGAAAAAAATATGAATCCAACTCACTGAAATTCAAGCCAAGGATGTTTGGGTAGGAGATTCCCCCCCCCCCAAAAAAAAAATGTCAGAGTTAACCATCTTGGGCAAAATATTTCAGGGGAATATTTTGTAATGAAGTAACTTGGTTTTAAATTAGGATATCCAAATCTGATTCATTGCCGACATATTTTTTGGGGGGATTGTGTAGACAATCTTTCTTTTCTTGGCATTCTCTCTTATTCCTCTTCAGTGAAACTTGGCTGCTAATCACCACCTAGGGTCCATACAAACTGTACCATTCTATGATTTTACCAGAGAGTCGATGACTGGGTAAGAAAATTGCTAATATAGTACAATTTGAGTGCTACTCTGAAGAGCATTGGGCTAAAAACGACCCCAAACAGCAACAAACCACTTCCTCACTCAGCTGCCATAAGGTGCACAATTTCACCATTAGAAAATTATTCCTTTGGGTTAAGCATTAAGCCTCTAAATGTAGACCTTCTTTTAAAATAGTTCAGAATGGGCCAGCTAGATGGCACAATGAGCAAAGAACCAGCCCTGGAGGGTAGGAGGACCTGAGTTCAAATTTGACCCTGGTCACATAATATTTTCTAGCTTGTGATTCTTTACAAATCACTTAACCCCAATTGCCTCACAAAAGTAAAAAAAAAAAAAAAGGTAAAATAAAATGGTACAGCAAAGGAAACTGGATCCTTGAGCCACTCACCCTTTAGATTATAACAACCAAACATATTTTCTTTTTTTGACAGTAGGAAACACAAAGGTAACCATAAGCCTTTGGGAGCTTGGGACAGTAAAATGAGTCGCTGAAGAGAAGGATATTCCAGAAAGATGAAAGAGAAGATATTAAAAACCAATTGCTATTTCCCAATATATTTTTTTAAAGACAGGCACAATTCTAAAGGGATTTCTGAATGGATGGATGATTGAGGGTTTTTTTTTTTTGTTGTTGTTGGAATTGCAAGCCTTCTTCCTCAAAGTAATTCTTTTTTTTTTTTTTTTGAGATTTCTAACATGATTGTCCTTCCCTTCACCCCCAAGGAATACACATAGTGAAGATCCATGTAAATAGAAACTTGTCTCATTAGAAGCCAAACATTTCTTGCAGAAAACGAACTAAGTTGACAGTTTAAATCTCATTACTAGGATCCAGGGAGCTGAGTAGTTCAGATGAAGTCACTATCACAAAGTATAACCTTCCTAGTTTTTCAGATTTAGAGTTCTGCTCGGCTTCCTGCTACATTAAGTTGAATTTTCTAGAATTTTTATGTTCTACTGGGTCTTGTCCATCTTTTTTTGAGATTTAAATTTTTTATTTAAATATTCTAGAATCAAAAAAACACTTTGACTTTTTGTCTGTACATTTACAATAACAGATGGCTCAAATACACTTTCTAAGTATTGGTTGCTACTTTGGGCAACTCTAAATATGAAGGACTGTGGTCTCTTGACAATTTCTAAGCATTGTTCCTAATTCTCTCTTCCAGGGCCAAGAAAAATGAGTTTGACACCATTATCCTAAAGATTTTTAAAATGGTGTCATGTCCCCACTAATCTTCTCTTCTTCAGGCTGAACATTCCTGGTACCTTCAACTGATAGTCATATGGCATGGCCTCAGGGTCTTTCAACATTTTGGTTGACTTCCCCTGACTATCACTTATCAGTTTTCTTCCTAAAATGTGGTACTTGGGAATGACTGAAACATTCTGGATGTGATCTATTCTTGCAGAGTTTTGAAAGGCTATCATTTGTTCAGTCCTGGATGCTATACTTTTAATGCAGTCTAGGACTGGGTTTATTTTCTTGGCTATGATACACATTGTTGATATACATTGAACTTGCCTTGAATTAAAAATTTGAGATGAACTTTACAGATGAACTGCTGTTTGTCTATGCTTTTCCCATCTGGTATTTGAGATCAGATCTAAAACTGGGTCTCCCTATGTTTCCCTATCTCACCCAAGCTGGAAAATAAATGGCCAGTTCCTCTATTTACCAGCCATGAAGCTTTCACTGGCTCTATTTACAAATTGGACCAGTTTGCCCTTCCTCCTAGGGATTTTCTACTTCCTAGGGTTCACCATATTGTTACTAGATGGTTCAACAATCCTCTCATTATTAGTACTGAATGACACATAAAATGGAGTATGTTTGCCAAAAGTATTTGTCGCTGTCAAGAAGGCTGTCTAATGCAAAGTAGAGACTGAAGAGAGAGACAGTGAGGTGGTGAAGTGGATAGAGCCCCAGCCCTGAAGTCAGGAGGACCCGAGTTCAAATCTGGTCTCAGACGCTTAACACTTTCTAGCTGTGTGACCCTGGGCAAGCCACTTAACTCCAATTGCCTCAGCAAAAAAAAATTGAAGAGAAATCCCCTATAAATAATGAATTCTAGCTCTCTTTTCCAGACTTCTATTTGCAGATGATATGCTGACTACACTGAGTCCTAGGTATGTTGTAGAACCTCTTAGAACTATAATTACTCAAAACTGTTTGACCTATTTATATAGGAAACACCAAGTGAATGATGAAGAATGCTTACTGTCTTGATTATAATATGGATTTGGTGGATAGTCCATGGAGCTGTTCTATTAGTATGTGTGCCTTTAATTGGCAATTTGGTTGAAATGAGTTGACAGCATTAAAAATGAGGATTAAGGCATGTTGCATCACCTTTGGGAAACTGTAATACTTATAATGTTAGGCTACTTCTTAAAACAAAGCCTTGTGTGTTTAACAGAGTATCCTTTCAATGGTAGCATGTGGCTACAAAATATTACCATGCTATAGGTTCCAAAGATTTAAAGCATAGTTAACCCAACAGACAGTGGAGGAATATACCTGATGGACATGAGTAGATCACAACATATTTCTAACACATTTTCAGGTGAACAGGCATGAGGTATTATCAGATAAATCAATGACTAGAAAAGGAATTGAACTGGTCATGGCATAGTCAGTTGACTGTGTCTATGTTGTATTAGTAGCCATGAAACATTAAGAGAACTAGCAGTTTTCCAGCATATTGGGAGAAGAAACTGGGATAAATTTATGGGAGGATATGGATCATGGTTACACTTTGTGAAAAAAACATATATTAGATAATACCCCCAGAGTGTATTATTCCTACCTTTCACTTCTGAGTTGGGTCCTTGACTGCTTCTTCAGGTTCTAGGAGGTACTCTGCAAGGATTCACACTGAAAAATCACAACATCCTACACATATACTTTCATTGGCTTGTCAGCCAGGAGACACATTAATTCTTTTTTTTTTAATTTTAATTAAAGCTTCTTATTTATTTATTTATTTTTGCTTAGGTAACTGGGGTTAAGTGACTTGCCCAGGGTCACATAGCTAGGGAATGTTAAGTGTCTGAGACCAGATTTGAACTGAGGTCCTCCTGACTTCAGGGCTGGTGCTCTATCCATTGCACCACCTAGCTGCCCAAAGCTTCTTATTTATAAAACATATACATGGATAATTTTTCAACATTGACCCTTGCAAAGCCTCGTGTTCCAAATTATCCCCTTTCCCCCCCCCCCACCTCCTCCCTTAGATGGCAGGTAGCCCAATACATGTTAAATATGTTAAAACATATGTTAAATACAATATATGTATACATATTTATACAGTTATCTTGCTGCACAAGAAAAATCTGATCAAGAAGGAAAAAAAACTGAGAAAGAAAATAAAATGCAAGCAAACAACAAGAAGGAAGAGAGTGAGAATGCTATGTTGTGGTCCACATTCAGTTCCCACAATCTCTCTCTGGGTGTAGATGGTTCTCTTCATCACTGAACTATTGAAATTGGTTTGAATCATCTCATTGAAGAGAGTCATGTCCCTCAGAATTGATCATCGCATAATCTTGTTGCCATGTATAATGATCTCCTGATTCTGCTCACTTCACTTAGCATCAGTTCATGTAAGAGACACATTAGTTCTTAGCAGAGATATTTAATAAGAAAGCAGTGCATGGATGTTCAAGGAGGTCTAACACCTTTGGTATGAGGGCTTGCCAGATCCTTTTCAGGGCTGCTCATCTACCTTTAGTGTTTACCTGGCATTCAACTCTTGTGGTTCCAAGAAGCTGTAACATGAGCAGTGGGCACACCCTGGTAAATCATCCTGGCATTTAGGCTAACTCATTGAGTGTAACCAACTGATCACAAACCCATTGGCAATTTAGGGGAATGTCTAGCTCAAGCATGTTAAAACTTCTCCCTGTGGAATAGGTGTATGAGAATAGTTTGTTCCAGGTGCTATGGGGTATTTAGAGCTTGGCCAGATATGGAAGATGCTAAGGTTATCCACTGCTTCCCAAGTCACCACTAGTCATGCTGACTTCTGTCCTGCCACTGGATTTCATTGATTCTGGAGGAGGGATGAGGCTGTTGACTTTGAACAACTCTGTCTCACTTAAATCCGGGTCACATAAACATCAACAAATCCCCTTGTGGTATCATTGGTCCTTTTTGAAAATGAAGGAAAAACAAGAACTAAAGCGGAATAGTGGAGACAAGAGTTATAAAACACCCTTTGGTGCTTCCTCCCCAAATATGTAGCATATATGGAATGGTGAGAAAAATATTGGAGAACAATGGCAGTGAGATACCCACTTGGCTAAGCCAACTCTGGACCTTCAGGTTCTTATTACCTGGCTGATTCCCATACCTGGAATTCAGTTCTCTTTTTTTTCCTCATCTCTATCTTTTGGCTTCTCTGGTTTCCTTCAAGTCTCAATTAAAGTCCTACCTTCTGCATGAATCCTTTCCCAATGTTAGTAGAAAGATGGGGAAGAATTATATGTGCATACATGCTTGTCATTTTCAACCCTAAATTCAATAGATTGCACTTAGAAGTTTCCCCAATCACTATGGTGGCCTTTTGTCATTTAAATCCTTAGGGGGAAAATAAAGATATGAATGAATAGTTTGAAGATGAGCACAAGGCTTTCTTTTTGAAAAAAACAATGCCAATTGACAAGCATTTATATATATTTATATATATTTACATATATATTTAAGGATTGCAAAACACTGCAGATTTCTCATTTTATTCTCACAAAAACCTTATGAAATGGGGACTGTTATTATCCCCATTTTATAGATGAGGAAACTGAGTAGAATGGATGATTTGGAACAATATAAGATTATTTGTTAAAGCTCAGGTTGTCTCCCATGGGAGCTGTCACTAAGGGAATTGCCTAGTATCAATAAAGTTTCAGGCCCTCCATTTCAGACAGGTAGAGAACTCCCTGCTTCTAGGTTAGTGTTGACACTCATTAATGGCCCAGTTATCACAGAATAGCATATTGCCATTAACAACTGATTACACACATTATTGGGATAGCTCACAGTTAATGGGAGCTGTCACAAGATCTCAGAAGACTGTGCTTGTGATCTGTTGACAAATAGATACGTGCTACACGTGGGTCAGTCATTTACTTGTTAAGAAGAAAGACTGAAATGGAATGGTATATTTGGTTGTAGTATATTGGCTGTATCTACACTTTCCATTCCCAAGGGAAACTGGGATTTCAGCTGTAGTTTCATGGTATTGATGTCTTTATATCTTCCCTACAATGATAAGGTAGGATTATAAAGTAATATTTTGGTTTTTTTGATGTAGAGTAAATTAAAAGTTCATTGAAGATAGGGACTGTCTCAATTTTGTTTATTTATCACTAAAAGAGTGCCTTGAAGGTGCTTAATAAATGTTTGCTAAATTGAATTGCACCTTTAAATTAGTTGTTCCTGTCATCCTAAGAGATCACACACATAATTTAGTGACTTTGTTATTGTTCAGCATGCTTACATACTGTACTTTTCTAGAAAAATGTAAGTTCTTTGAGGACGGGAATTGATGGATTTTTGTCTTTAGGTGCCCGGGAATTGGGTAGCTAAGCACAGTGCCTTGGACATAGAATTTAGTAATTGCTTCTTTTGTTAAATTAAATTGGATTGTCTTCAGAACCTGGGGCTCATTTTTTGGAAGATTCTCAAAGGTGGCAAACTCTTAGCAAATATGAAATACCTAGAGTAAAACTACTACTAATTAATCCTCTGTGTTTTAAACTAATTTTCAGGATGCAAATCATCATTCAGTGCTCCTCATTATCACTGTCTTCAGCAATATCATAGTAATTTTCATCATTTTCTTCACAGAATTTCCAATTTGAAAGGGGCATTGGAGGCCTTACAATATATCTCATAAATGGTCATCTATCCTTTGTTTGAAGTTCTTTAATGGAGAAAAACCTACTGGCTCTGGAGACATCCAATTTCATTTCTTTAAACATTTTTTTAAAAAATTTCCAGTTAAATGTGAAAAACAACCTTTTTTTAATTATACATTGACATTCATTTTTTTAACATTTCCTTATGAATTGTGTTGAGAGAAAAATCGGAACAAAAAGGAAAAACCATGAGAGAAAAAAACAGAAGAAAAAAGAAAAGTGAATATAATATATGTTGATTTATTCATTGTCCATAGTTCTTTCTCTGAATGCAGATGGGATTTTCCATCCAAAGTTAATTGGGATTGTCTTGAATAACTGAACCACTGAGAAGAACCAAGTCTAGTTGATCATTGCACAATCTTGCATTGCTGTATATGGTGTTTTCTTAGTATTGTTTGTTTTGCTCAGCAACAGTTCATATCAATCTTTCCGAGCCTTTCTAAAATCATCCTGTTCATCATTTTTTATTGTACAATAATATTTCACTATTTTCACATATTGTAACTCATTTTCCAATTGATGGGCATCTCCTCATTTTCTAATTTTTTGTCACCACAAAAGATCTGCTACAAACATTTTTTGCACATATCCTTTTCCCGTTTTTATGATCTCTTTCGGATACCGACTCAGTAGTAGCCCTACTGGATCAAAGGGTACACACAGTTTGATAGCCTTTGGGCATAGTTCCAAATTGCTCTCTAGAATGGCTAGATCATTTCACAACTCCACCAACAATGCATGTGTCTCAATTTTCCCACATCCCCTCCAACATTTATCATTATCTTTTCCTGTCATTTTAGCCCCAATTCCATTTCTTAACAGCTAAAACTTTAGAAAATTTTTCATCATCACTCTACCTTATCTTCTTTATACTTTTCAGTGTTTTCTCCCCTCTATTACCTCATTTTTTATTTTCACAATTAGATAAAACAGTTCATTTTTTCATAGATAAAGAAATGGAGGTAATGATTCCATGACTTTTTGGTCCACCATACAAAATATTGTTTACTCCTTATGATACCATTTCACCTTTAGGAAGCCATAATCTATTAAACTGTGATCTGAAGTAGCTGATCAAAAGTTTTTGAATTTCTTTCATCTGAGACATAATGGACATTGGACACCCCATTATCTTGATAGCAAATGTGGTCCTTTTAGCTAAACACTTGTCAACCTTACTTTTTTCCCTGGAGGTCAGATGCATTTTAGACACTGAAGAACTTGGGACCTTCAAAGTGTGTGTGTGTGTGTGTGTGTGTGTGTGTGTGTGTGTGTGTGTGAGGGAGGGAGGAGGGGTGTGGGGGGTATTCTGGTATTCTCCTTCCTCCTCAGGGAGGGGAAAAAACAGCCTCTTGCTATTTCCATCATCTGTTTCAGCCTCTCCAACTGTCTTTCCTGTAGGCAGTATCTTTGCCTTGTAGCAAGATGAGCCGTTTACCTAATTGTTCAACTGGAGAGGCAACTTAAGGGTTGGACTGAGGGGGAGGGAGAAAAAAGACTAAGCCAGGAATTGAAAGAGAAATGGCCTAATTTTTCAGGGGGATTTTTTTCTGTTTTAGTAGCTCTTATGCAAATTCATCAGAAGTAATTAATGAAAGGGAGAAGAAGGCCAACATGCCTGGATGGCAGTACCCATGTGGGCACACACACGCGAAACATATCTAGGATTTTTCGTTCTGAGCTTGAATTATGTTGAGCTGTTTGGTCTACTGGTTCACTACTCCAAGCTTAGTGCAGTATTGTCATCCCTTGCTTTACAACACAGTCATTATATCCCTAAACCACATTGTGATACACTGTGCCTTCTGTTTATGACTCCCGAAACTCCCACTCCATATATCACCTGCCATAAAACCCATCACGCCGCTGCTACTAAAATGGTGCACAGTGGTCTAAGCAGGAGCCAGGCAAATTGTGTGATACCCTACTGTGGTTAATGAGAGTGAAAATGTGGTTAGGGCTTGATTCAGGCGATGTTCATTTGCGGCGCCATTGTTGGGAGATGGCAAAGAAAGATTCTTTTGTTAACTTGAGTGACAATATATTTTCTATTGTGCAGAGGCCCTTGGTGCAGTTTGCCAAGTTCTTCGTCAATTGTAAATAAGTCAAACTGTGACCTTGAATGACAAGATTTTTTCTTTTTATTATTGCTTGGGGGTCTTGAAAACTAATTAATATACTGAGATGCTATATTGAGTAGATGAAACCTGTTGCCGTATTTTAAAATATAGTAAAATAAATTCAGCCACTTTGCCAAAGCGGAAAAATGTTAAAATGTAAAGGATTTTTCTTCTTTTTTGTTTTCTCTCAAGTAGTGAATGCAATTTATTATTTTTCTCTGCTTAGTTTTTGTTTTTGAATTTTGGACTGGGAGGGGAGTGAAGGAAGAGTATTTGAAACTTGAATTCAGAATCTTCCCTCTAAAAGTGCTCCAATAAAGGGGGGTGGGTTCCCCCACATTAACATCTGTTGAATGACTGGTTATCATAAGGTCTTTATGACAAGGCCAATTTGAGCAATTAAGCATGGTTTTGCTCTTTGAGGTATTTGAATTCCAAGGAAGTTTCCTTTCCACCTTTCCTCCTCAACTCTAGAGAGCTAAAGACTTTCTGTTTCCAAAAAAAAAAAAAAGTTCCTTCAAGTGGCTCCACACATGCAGGTGTGTTACCTGAGGTAAAAAAGAATGTCACCTTCTATCTTGTTAATCTGTGACTTCCCTTATTGTCTTCCAGCTGTCTTTTTTCTCTAAATAACTAATTCCACAGCATGAAAGACAAATGCTGCTAATGATGTAAGGAAACTTTCTTCCATGAAACTTGGTCCATCTGTGGGAGAAAAAAATGGGTATGTGTTTTGAGAAAAGTTTGAAGAGTTTCTATGTGATATGTCTTGTGTCTTGCTTTTCTAGTGCCTTAACTTATTGATGGTTGGATATGTCCTGGTAAAGTTCTGAGAAGAATTGGAAACAGGTAGGTTTGTTTTTCACATAATTTGGTCTTTTTTTTTTATTGGAGCTCTCCATGATGAGTCTGGTGGCATGAAAAGCCCCTAAGCTGGGTCCACATCCCACTCAATCCCTGTGCACTTCTAGGCAAATAACTTAATTTCAGAGCCTTTGTATCAACCTATGTAAAATGGATTTGAGATAGATAATCTCAAATATCATATATGTAGCATCTCCAGTTCTGATTTTCAGTGATTTTGTATTTCTGTATATAACTCTGTGTGTGTGTGTGTATGTATGTGTGTGTATGTATGTATGTGTGTGTGTTTGATTCCTATGTATGTAAAATCTAGGTAACTTAAAAAATATTTATTTCTTTTTTTCCCCCATGGATACCATGCCTCTCTTATACATCTGTTTGTTTTTCATATTAAAAGATTTCCTTTGATTTTTAAAAGTTTGTTGTTTTTGTTGTTTACATGGAGAGTTAGACTCATAGTTGAGTTAACTTGCATTCACGACACCAGCTTTCTGATGTTATGGCTGCTTTCCAAAACAATAGCAAAAATATACACACTAGAGTAGTTCTAAGTATAGTCAGAAAGTGGGAAGGATGTACTTTCCGATCTTCCTAGGGCTATTCCATTAGCTTCCTTTTTCTCACCAACTTCTTTCTCTTCTTCAGTTTCCAGGATCCTATTATATGGATATATCAAATATTCTTCTTGCCTTCGCTCCTAAATCCAGATTTACCTGTATTACCTCCCATTCCCTGAAAGTCATTTTCTTTCAGTGACGATGAATACTAAATCAATCAATCAGTGCTATCATATTAGCCAATGTTGTTCCTTCCACATAATGTCATAATTTGAATAAATGAAATAACATGTTTTTGCCTTCAGAAGATCCTTAAAGGATAGTGGTAATCTCAGATACTATGATAGTTCCTACACAAAATTTTGGTTGGGGAGAAGGCTTTTTTTTTTGTTTAATAAAGGTTTTTATTTTAAAAACATATGGACAGATAATTTGAAAACATTGACCCTTGCATAGCTTTGTGTTTCAGATTTTCTCCTGCTTCTCCCCACCCCTTCCCCTAGATGGCAAGCAATTCAATATGTGTTAAACATGTTAAAATATATGTTAAATTCAATATATAAACATTTATACAATTCTCTTGCTGCACAAGAGAAATCAGATCAAAAAGAGAAAGTAAATGAGTAAGATAACAAAATGCAAGTGAACAGCAACAAAAAGAGTGAGAATGCTCTGTTGTGATCCACATTCAATTCCCACAGGTCTCTCTCTGGATGTATATGACTATCTTCATCACAAGACCATTGGAACTGGCCTGAATCATCTCATTGTTGGAAATAGTCACATTCATCAGAATTGATCATCATATAGTCTTATTGTTGCCATGTATAATGATCTCCTGGTTCTGCTCATTTCACTCAGGATCAGTTCATACAAGTCTCTCCAGGCCTCTCTGAAATCATCCTGCTGGTCATTTCTCACAGAACAATAATATTCCATAACATTCATATACCATAACTTATTCAGCCATTCCCCAGTTGATGGGCATCCATTCAGTTTCCAGTTTCTTGCCACTACAAAAAGGGCTGCCACAAACATTTTTGCATATATGAGTCCCTTTCCTTTCTTTAAGATCTCTTTGGGATATAAGCCCAGTAGAAATGCTGCTGGTCAAAGGGTATGCACAGTTTGATAACTTCTGAGCATGGTTCCAAATTGCTCTCCAGAATGGTTGGATCTGTTCACAGTTCCACCAGCAATGTATCAGTGTCCCAGTTTTTTCATATCCCTTCCAACATTCATCTTTGTCTTTTCCTGTTATCTTAGCCAATCTGAGAGGTGTGTAGTGGTATCTCAGAATTGTTTTAATTTGCATTTCTTTGATCAATAGTGATTTAGAGCATCTTCTCATATAATTAGAAATAGTTTTAATTTCTTCATCTGAAAATTGTCTGTTCATATCCTTTGACCATTTATTAATTGAAGAATGTCTTGGATTCTTATAAATTTGAGTCAATTCTCTTTATATTTTAGAAATGACACCTTTATCAGAACCCTTATATGTAAAAATGATTTCCCAATTTATTGCTTTCGAGAAGGGCTTTTGAGACCTTCGGTTCCATTCATATTAATGGTGGACTACATATAGACTAAACTAATTAATTTAAAATTTAATTTCACACAAGGCTATGTCTGATCAGAAAAGGAAATAAGTTAGTCATATAGAAGAGACAAAGGCATAATGCATAGATAACTTAATTGTCATACTGGTATACAGGAAATAGTTGAGGCCCCAGAGGAAGGACTATATTTATATTTATTGTATATATAAATATATATGTATGTATGTATATGTGTGTGTAGTATTGATGTGGGATATTTATAGAAGGAAATAGACAAGATTTTGCATAAAATAAGGCAGCACAGCTAGATTCTGATTTGTGTTAGTTGATGGAACATCTATGGTGATGGGATTATGGATGCATTCATTATATTTTATCCTTGTGTTTTCGCCATGTCTGACCATGGAAGAGAACAAATCTATAGACTGGTGATGGTAAATGAAAGAAGAGCTATGTGGAGCTAGAAGGCAACATTGCATCAAAAAGATTTGGGACAAAAGAAAAATTCTTGGTGGGTTCAGGAGACTTAAATTCCTCTACCCTAAGTGTGGCATTTGCTGTTAGACTAAAATAAATACTTTATTGAGACAGAAAGAAAATGAAACCAAGAACAGAAAATAATTCTCAAAGGAATGATCTCAGGTATAGGAACTGAACTTCCAGGGAAGGCCCTTTGTGATTAACTTGGCTTCTCTGGAGGAAATCTGATTTCAATTGAGTCATATAATTTAAAAAAATTCACCAAAACCCACCACAAAAAGGAAATTAAACTATAAAAAGTGCATTAAGGTAAGGTTGGGATCTGTTACTGCCACAGAAACAAGTCAATTCAAAGTTAAGAAGTCTAAGCCCTGCATTTAAATATTACAGATGCCTCCAGTGTGAAGAGGCATTTGATGTAAAGCATGTGACTCTGCAAGGAAAGATGACATCATCAAAATAGCACTTGGCTCTTGAGGATCTCAAAGTACCTTGTAAACACTGCTAGCTTTATCATTTCCCAAATCCAAGTAAGTCAATAGGAGACTTTATGCTCCCCCCCCCCCAAGTTGAAGAAGTAGGTCGACATCTCAGAAGTCATCCCTGTAATCCATTTTTGAACCATGATTTATTCAATGCTACAATATACCCACATAAATGATCATTCAGGTCTTACCAAAAGATTTCTAATGAGCACAATCTCCAGTCCTCCCTACCTGCACTCCAGTATATCCCATTTAACTTTGTAAAGTTCTAATTGTTGGGAAATATTCCCTCTTACAAATCCACTTCTCTGAAACTTCTACTCATTGCTGCTGCTCCTGCTCTATGGAGGAAGGAAAGACAAATCTAATCTCTTTTTCAAATAAAAGTTCCTTCAAATAATCCTTATATATCAAGATCTTGTTCACTTTCACTAGAAATCTCTAGTTTATCAATATTCTTCCTAAAATGCTTCATCTAGAATTGAATACAGTACTTTGTAACTGACAAGATCAAAACACAGATTATTTCTTCCTTTATTTTTACCTTATATTTCTTATCAATTCAGCTTAAAACCAAATTAGCTTATTAAATTATTAAATTTTATTAATATTATTAAATGTGCAATTTGCAAAAACCTCTACAAATTCATATAAGCTATTGCTTTGTCACACCTTTTGCGGTTGTTTTTATTTATGAAGTTGACTTTTTGAACCCAGGTAAAAGATTTTATATTTATCTACATGAAATTTCATTTTTTTCATAGATTCAGCTCATACTTTTAGTCTGTCAAGAACTTTTTGAATTCTATCACTAACATGCTAGTTATCTTTTTAACATTGTATCATCTGTGAGTTTGTGAACTATATAATTTCTACCTTTATCTGTGTTATTGATAAACTTTTCAAGTGCAATAAATGCAAGAGTTTATAATTCAGTAATAAATTGTGTGGCATTGATCCTCATTTGCTCAGTGTTATAAGAATTCAGAAAAGGGCAAACTTTCTGTGAACTGGAGGCAGAAGTGGGAAGGATATATATGAGTGGGTAGATTTTTATGGGAATACCTCCAGATGCATCTTAACTCTGTAATTTGTGGAACTGCCAGGGAGAGCATAAGTTAAAAAACACCTTTGGTCTCAGAACTTTGCTTGGTAAAGGAAGCTTGGGAGACCAGGAAGTTTGTGTGAGGGTCCTATCTCTTTGTATCATATTTAGAAACTTCGGGATTGCCATAGTTTACTTAGGAGCATTCATACTTATGTTTTAGAAAATCTTCAGTACCAGGGAAAATGCAAAAGTTCAAATCAAACCAAACTAAAACATTAATAAAAACAGTGTGTGAATGAAAAATAGGAGTGGTATATAACAAAATGAAAAAAAAAAGTTAAAATGAAATGAATGAAACAACTAATAAGCAATTATTAAAACTTATTCCTAACTATGTAAAACAAAGATAAACCTCCCCAAGAATTGAAACCCAAATTTTTGAATAACTGGGTAAATCAAAGAGAATAATTCAAGTTCTAAATTAAATCTTGCAGTTTAGTTTTACTCTCCCTCTCGAAATGGATTGCTTAACAAGGACCAGCAAGCTAGTGAAAGTTGCAAAGGGCATCAAGGGAAAAACATTTTGATATTAAAACTGCAGTGGCTGAAAATGACCATGAGAGCTGGTTCCAGACACCATGATTGTTTTTCACCTGTAGTTGCAACTTCCATGCTTGTTTTTCAGCTATGCTAGCAGCAACATTTTTGTGAATGGATTGGTTTTGCCAACAGGATCATTGAATAAACAAAAGTAGATTTTTATCCTTTGTTTTTAAAACAAAAGTTCATGTCATTCCAGTACCCCACCCTTTTTTGTGTAATTTCAAATATCATAGTTACAGTTTTGTACCTTGATAGTTTTAAAGCATTTTAAAACATTAAAACATTTCAAAACACACTTAGACCTCTAAGGGAAGATCCAAAGATATATGCTTAGGTTAAGAGTTGTTCATTGTTGTTCAGTTGTTTTTAGTATGTATGATTTTTTTGTGACCCTATTTGAGGTTTTCTTGAAAAAAAATACTAGAGTGGCTTGTCATTTTCTTCTCTGGCTTATTTTACAAATGAAGAAATGGAGGCAAGCAGAGTTAAAATACTTGTTCAGGATGACACAGCTAGCTAGTAAATATCTGATACAAGATTTGAACTCAGGAAGATGAATCTCCATGACTTCAGGCCTGGTGCTTTATCCAATGTGTCACCTATCTGGTCCATCTGGCTTTTTAAGATATATTTTTATAGTCACTCTTTCTACCCATTGGATGTATTGGTCATAAGACCTGTTTTTTTCTCTGAAAAATAATGTCCTAAGGAAATCCTCTGGATGAGATGTCAGGAAAATACAGCTGTTTTAACTTGCTCACAATGAATCCCCAAAGCCTTCCTGATATTTTACTTTGGAGGGTAGTAAGACTGATAGTTGCTACTAGGTTCAGCACTATTTCTTCTCAGAGAAAGAAACAAAAGGGAATAAACATTTATTAAGTGCCTACTATTTGCAAGGTTTAAAGCAATATGCTAAGTACTTACAAATATTATCTCATTTAATCTTCACACCAACCCTGAGAGGTAAGTAGATATTATTATTATCATCCTCATTTTACAGTTCAAGGAAGAGAGAAGATAGAGGCTATCTATTATCATGCTTAGGGTTAAATAGCTAATTAAATGACTGAGGTTGGGTTTGAATTCAGATTTTCCTGACCTTAGGGCCAGGGTTCTACCTACCTACCACCTAGCTGCCTCAGACTCTAAGATAACTTTCTAGGATGTTATAAATATTGCAATTAATTTATTCAACTTTTTAATGCCTTTACTCTTCTAGGTATTGTGAATGAGGCAGGAAAAGGGGACTAACATGTATTTGATAGCCCTTAGAGAGTTTACTATCTCATTAGGGTGACACAAATCAAACATAAATTAAATAGCATTAAAAGGTGATACAATAAATGCTTAATCATTGGTAGACAAAAAGATATATTGGAATTTAGTGGAGGGAGAGATAACTGTGAGCTGTGGGCACGGAGGGTTTTCTGGAAGAGATAGTACTAAAGGTGGACCTTGAGGGATGAGTCTAATAGTATTTTTGAAGCCCTGGCTATGTGGAAATCACTATACCAGGAAGTAGCAGGGCCTGTTGAGAGAGAGAGAGAGAGAGAGAGAGAGAGAGAGAGAGAGAGAGAGAG
>JAJPUD010000218.1:477745-552100 GCA_023553655.1 Myrmecobius fasciatus | reverse complement strand
GAGAGAGAGAGAGAGAGAGAGAGAGAGAGAGAGAGAGAGAGAGAGAGTGATAACAAGTCTAAGAGTTTATAATCTAATAGGAGAGAAATAAAAATAAAAATAAACCCATGAAAAATGAATCAATCCAAGAGTGAATAATAGTATGATCTTTCAGTATATGCACTATTACAGGGTAGTTCATGATTAAATGCCAACTGAGGGGTCTGGTCAATAGTGAATTTACCTACAACCTCCACTTCAACTAAGCCCCTTGAACTTCCAGCATTTAAGCATTAGCTGAGAAGGCTACAGTTCCCCTCAGATGACCAGGAATCTCTACAGATTGTCCTGTGGTTCTGCTTGCTTCAGAAAGGATAATTGCCAAAAGTTATCAGTGACCTAGATACAGCTCAGTACTTACTTCTGCTAAACCCTTAGGTTACACTACAGTTCTGAGGTTCCAAATTCATGGTATAGAAACTGTCTTAAGAGATTTTTGAAGGTTTCTTTTTAATTGAAACAGCTAGTTAATAAAATCTAATTATTATTTCCCAGAGTGACTTCATTATAAACAGAATCTCCTCTATTCTCCTATCTATCTATCTATCTATCTATCTATCTATCTATCTATCTATCTATCTATCTATCTATCTATCTGTCTGTCTATCTGTCTATATATGTATATATACACACATATATACATATATGTGTGTGTACATTGTTGTTAAAGTCATTTCTCAGTCTTATCTTATTCTTTGTGACCCTATTTGGGTTTTTATTTTTGGTAAAGATACTAAAAGGGTTTGATATTTTCTTCTCCAGCTTATTTTACAGATGAGGAAACTTAGGCAAACAGTTAATTGACTTGCCTAGGATTACACAGCCGGTAAGTGTCTGAAGCCAAATTTGAACTTGGGAAGATGAATCTTCCTTATGCTAGGTCCTGTACTCTATCTATTATATCACCTAGCTCTGTGTATGTGTGTGTGTGTGTATGTGTGTGTGTGTACACACACATGTACATAACATATATATATATATATATATGTTTGGGGGTGAGAGAAAGAGACAGAGACATGGAGGGAATTTAAGAATTATTTTTGTCTTTATTTTAGACCAAGGGAAGAACAAAATGAAAGCTGTTTTCTCAGTTTGACCACAGGATGAATCCCAACGTGGCATGTCAGCTTCCCTTTCCCTTACCACTGGAGTAAGAAGAGAGGAAGTAGGGTTCCAGTGGGAGGTATTGGGTTGCTGTCCTTCCTTATTTGTGGTCTTAAGGCAAGGGCTGGATGAACACTTTTAGGTTATATTACCACATGGATTCTTTTGTGATGTATAGGTTAGGTTAGATGGCCTCTAAAGTTGCTTCTGACTTATCTTCTTTTCTCAGGAATCACAGAGGATAATTTAGATGGGGATTCAGGGCCCTCCTTATCTTGATGAAGAAGTATAGGCAAAATTGAACTGTCCAGAAAACCCTTCTTATAGAGCTTCCCAACCATGAAAAAGAGCACAAGATCGCAGATAAGGTTTGTGGGGGTTCATCTAAGTGCAAATTAATCATTTGTATATTCCTTGTTCAATAAATGCTTGTCCAGATCTGTTTAAGACCCTGTATAAGGTATCATCCATGTGGTTACACATCTTCAAAGTATTAAGGCAAGTCAACATATCACTCTGGGATGAAGGACTCCAAGAGCCTGAGCCTGGATTTCACTGAATGACAGTTTTGTGGCCCTCTCACAGATGGCCTGTTTCACATTGGATTGGCTGGCTTTTTAACAGGCAGAACTAAAATAGGGGCTCCCACAGTGTCTAGATGGTATTAGGTACTCAGTAGCTCCACATTGATTAATTTGAAAGGAAATAATTGGTTCTCCTCATTTAGAATCCTAGAATAAATTGTGAGTCTCTCTCTAGTCCTTTCCCTCTCTCTTTCCCCTGATACTTTGTCTACTTCTCTCTCCTTTTCCCTATCACCCTTCCTCCCCCACTACTCTCAATCTTCTTTCACCACACACTCTGCCTCATGACTTCAGAACACACTGTGCTATGTTTAGAAGGATAAAATTCAAGTTATTGCCATATGTAGTATATACTCTGTGCTCAGTCCAAAAGAACTATTAAATTCGTTGTTTGCCACAATTTCACCAGATCATGAAGTTGTGTTATATATATATATATATACATATATATATATATATATGTGTATATATATATATATGTGTGTGTATGTGTGTGTGTGTGTACACACAGATACACACTGTCCATTATAGACCTATACATGTGCACATGCATATCTACATATGAATCTATAACTATAGACAAACATGTGCATATGTACATGTATACATGTATATCTTATTTATTTTGGGGACATTGCTAGAAGCCTGGACTCTCAAGGTTGTCTCTACAATCCTGAATAGTATAGCAGATGTACCCTCTACAAATATATGTTGGAGGAATGGTCCCAGAGGAAGAGCTATACCAGTAATATACTTAACACTATAAAAATGACCATTTGTGCTTTGTATGAATACTTCTAGGAATCCACCACTACCTAGGGAATCCCATTCCATTTTATGGTAGTTCTTAAACCTAATTTTGCCTGCTTGTAATTTTAATCATCTCTCATAATTCTACCCTTTGGTGCCAAGATGAACTGTACTTTTATCCCCACTAAATTTCCTCTTGTTAGATTAGAACCAGCCCTCTAGCTTGTTGAAATTTGTTTTGGACTCTGTTTCTCTCACCTGACATGTTAGCTCTTCTTTCCAATTTTGTGTCATCTGAGATTCTGTTGAACATTTCATCTCTTCTTTCATCCAAGAGATTGATAAAAATTTGAAACAATAGAGGGTCACCAACAGATTTTTGGGCAATCCCATCAGAAACATTGCTCTGTGTTGATATCAACCAATTCGTCTTTAAGGAGGAGCATTTAAAAGAATTTTTGAGTCTTTCCCAAGGTAATACCATCTAAGCCATCTCACGATTTTACTTAAAAGTAAATTGCTGGAGACTATCTTAAATGTCTTGTTGGTGTCTAGGTAAGTTATAGCTATAGAATTGCCTTGTCTAATAATACCATTAAAAAGGGATTATAGATTAGCATGGAATTCCCTGTTCTTGATGAAAACATACTGGCTTTTTGTGATTATAGCTTCCTTTTCTAAATGTTTGGTAATTGTTCCTTTAATATATTCTACATTTTTGTTGGAAAACAAAGTCAGATTCTATGGCTTTCAGTTTGCATACTTATCCCCTTTTCCTCCCTCTCTCTCCCTCCCTTTTTCTCCCCTCCCCCTTCCCCCTCCTCCCTCTCTCCCTCTTTCCTCTTCCTCCCCCTTCCTCTGCACCTCCCTCTTTCCCCTCTCTTTCTCTCCCTTCCCTCCCTTCTCTCTCCCCTTCCTTTCTCCTCTCTCCCTCTCTCCTCTTCCTCTCCCTCTCTCTTTTCCCCTTTCCCTCTCCCTTTTCCCTGTCTCCTCCCCTTCTCCCCTCTTTTTCCTCTTTCACCCTCCTTCTCTCCCTTCCTTCCTCCCTTTCTCTCTCTCTTTTCCTCCCTTCCTTTCTCTCTCTCTCTCTCTCTCTCTCTCTCTCTCTCTCTCTCTCTCTCTCTGTAGCAGAATGATATTAGTCATTCTCCAGGTCTGTGATACCTTGCCTTTTCTCCAATCTTGCAAAGATTACTGATAAAGGCTCAGTAAGAACATCTGTCAATTCTTCTGGTACTCTGAGATACAGTTCATCTAGACCTAGTGACTTCAACTCATCAAAGGCAGCCAAGTATTTTCTTATCTCCCTATTACTTTGGCTTCAACTCTCTATTAGCTATCAGTGTTCTCTCCTTTTTGTTATTCTCCTTGGCAGAAAACAAAAACTAAACAACAAAACAAAACAATAATAAAACAGTTAAGAGTTGAGTAGTTCTTCCTTCTCCAATATTATTCACAATCTTCATTCTGTTCAACATAAACAATTATCTTATCTTTATTTTGATTATCTTTTCCCCCACATAGCTTAAAAAGTTTGGGTCTTTTAGTTGTTTTTAATATACTAATGTTCCTCACAGTCTCAGCTTACTCTGATATTTATCAAGATCCTAATGCTATTCTAACAGATCAGACCATGCTTTCCTATATACTTCATTACTCACCTTTCTTAATATCTTTTGTAGGTCTTTAAAATTTTCATTTGACATAACAATTTCTTGTAGAGTCACGTCAGTTTTTTTGGACACTTTTTTAAAAATTTTTACTGGGATGGTTTCTGTTTATGTCTTCAGAATTTCATGCTGCAGAACTTCCCAGTCATCCTGAGAGCACATATTTTAGACTATGACATCTTATCCATCTTTCCTATAAATGCTTTGAAGCCTTTTCTTTTAAACTCTGGTATGCATGTCATACTATGTCTATGTTTCCTATCTTTATCTTTAATTGTAAGATGGAATGATCATTCTCCTCCCCTTCCCCTATCACCCTGGATTCCTATAATTTCTTCTTCTTTAGTACATTTCAATTTCTTCTTATTGACCAAAATTGAGTTCAGAATAATACTTAACACTTGTCACTATTTCCATTTTTGAAGGATAAAATTATGACTGTCATAGCAATAATCTATTAGCTGATTTACTTTTAATAGAACAAGATAGATCTAGAAAACATTGACAACTATATTACATTTTTCTACTAGTCTGCCATTTTACTCTCCCTGACAATCAGGAGAATGGAGAGTTATACTTCAAAAAGAAGAACAACAATAATAGTTAGCACTTATATAACACTTTAAGCTTTGCAAAGAATTTACATATATTATTATATATCATTCTTTCAATAATCTTGTGAGTTAGAGGCTATCATCATTCCCATTTTATAGATGGAAAACAATGAGAGAGATTAAGTGTTTTGCATAGGATCAAACAACTAGTTAATATCTGATATGTGTTCAAATTCTGATCTTTTTTGACATCGAATTCATTGTTTTGTCACCTAGCCAACATGCTACCTAACTGCCCTGAAGCCTCTTTGTCTTTGCTACCAGGAGTAAGATTTAGCTACATTTTAAAGAGACTGGTCAGGATAGAAAGTTTAATGTCTTTCACCCTGTGCATCTCATTAATCTTTTTTACCATAGTTACTCAATGAGATCCTGAATTTTTTGTCATTCTTTGAAAATTACTTGTTGGGGCAGCTAGGTGGCACAGTGCATAGAGCACCAGTCTTGAAGTCAGGAGGACTTGAGTTTATATGACCTAAGACACTTAACACTTCCTAGATGTGTGACCCTGGGCAAGTCACTTAACCCCAATTGCCTCAGGGGGGGAAATGCTTGTTGATCAGTTAGAGAAGGATCTTTGGAAGAGTTAATGTTGAACTGAGACTATTATTGGCATTGGGATAAGCAGAATAAAAAGGGGAAATGTTTCAGATAAAGATACTAACATGAACAAAGAAGGGAAAAAGCATAGAATATTGATGGATTAGTAAGGAAGCTGGTTTGATTTGAGTAGAATGGGGCTTAGAAATTTTGGTACAACAATAATATCAAATTTCTATATTCCAACTATATTGTAACAATATTCTAGGTGCAGAGCTGGTGAATAGTTTACATAATATGGTCTCTACTTGAAAAAAAAAACAGTTATTCCCCTATGAGAGGAATGACAAGATTTAGTCAGCCAGTATTTATTAAACTCCTACTATATGCCAGGTACTATGCTGAGTTGTAGGAATATACATACACTATACGAAACAGTACTTACCCATCAAGAGCTTCCATTCTAATGGGGAAGATAACTGTTTTCTGACTTTGTGGCCATACCTGCAAAGTGAGGGAATTTAATTATATAAGATTTCATCTGATTTTTAAACCTATGATTCTATGAGTGATATGATATGACTAGGTCTAAAATATTATTCTGATTTGGAAGATAAGGAAGAGAATAGACATTGCCCTACAGGTTTGGAAATAGTGGGGAAAGAGAGTATGGGATAGATCAGATGTATTCTAGATATGTTGAAGAGGTGAAATGGATAGGATTTGGAATATTGAATATGAGAGGGAAGGGAGAGGAATGGGTTAAAAATAGCCACAAGGTGATGATCATGGGAAATGGAATAGTTGGTGATTTAACAGAAATTTTGGAAAAAAAATATGAATTTGAGCATTTGGTAAATGAGCACATGTCATAGAGTAAGCCTAAGTAATTCAGGAAAGATATTTATCTCTTTCCTCAGAAAGAAGTGAATTGTCTAAGTGTCAATAATAGATCCATCAACCAATTACAAAGTGGAAAAGTATGATTACATGATTATATTGTTAGTTTTAGAAGCCTTAGAGAAGTCCAACCTTCCCATTTTATGGATTTGAAAACTAAAATCTGAGTTTATATCTTCATTCTAGGTTTGGCTTGATAATAATGGTTTCTCATTTTTTTCTGTGAGTCTATGACTTCCCTGTCATGGTTATCAATTCAAACAAACAACCAATCCCAAATTTCATGTATACATAAGATGTTTCTTTTCTTTTCTTTCTTTCTTTCTTTCTTTTTTTTTTTGCTGAGGCAATTGGGGTTAAGTGACTTGCCCAAGGCCACACAGCTAGGAAGTGTTAAGTGTCTGAGGCTAAATTTGAACTCAGGTCTTCCTGACTTCAGGGCTGGTGCTCTATCCACTGTGCCACCTAGCTGCCCCCCATACATAAGGTGTTTCATTTGCAATAGGTCTGTGAGATATACCATGCAAATGTTTCAAGCTCATTTTACTGATGTGGAAACTGAGATTCAGAAATATTAAGTGAGTCTCCTATGGCCAATCAGCTAGTAAATGTCAGTGCTGGATGTTGAGCCCAAGTCCATGGCTCCTTCTTTTCATTGTATATGTTTTTTTCTACATACACATGTATATACGTATATATGTACATATATGTATACATACATTATATATATATATATATATTCAACTGACTAGGAATAAGCAGTGAAGACAAGCAAATATAACTAGAACAAACTGAAAGGGTCATGTGAGGATTAGGAATGGGAAACATCCTAAAAATTAAACAGATTCTTAGTTAAAATGTGTTTTTAAACTCAAGACAAACACTTTATCTAACATATCCTTCCTCTATTCTATATCCATTGCCTAAGTTCAGAAATCCACCAGAATGATTTTTTAAAATGAGTGACTCTAGAATAATACATAGAGAGAAAAGCAAACAAGGTTTTTTTTTTTAATTTTTATGTTTTGCAAGTGATAGATGAAAACATAGAGGAAAAAAAAAACTGGTTGAAGCTAAGAAGATCACTGAACATTCATGTAATGCAAATACTCCAATACTGGAGTAAGTAATCGTAAAACCTGGGATCAGGTCCTGCTTCTTTGAATTTTACTCACTGATTTATTCCTGATATTTCTTCTCTAATGAAGAGGCCCTTGTTGAGGGCATTGGGCATGTATGAAACTACTCTACTACATGCTGTTTCCATGGGAATTTTCTTACAATCCATCTTTTACTCTTTTACTCCCCTGTCCCACATTATAAAAGACCCCTCTTTACTTGGAATATGAACCAGAATTCTTAAAACTGTTATCCAAGGGCCTCTAGGATTTGGACCTAAGTTATATCTCCCATTGTGCTCATACATATGCCCTTAGTTTCGGCCAAACTGAGCTACTTGCCAGCCAGGGAACATGCCTTGAGTTTTTCCTCCTGCTCCTTCTATAATGCTCTGATGTATATTGTGAACTCCTCGAGAGTAGAGAAGGTTTTTTGCTTTTCTTTGTATCTCCATCATTTAGCACAGTTGATGATATATAGTAAGCACTCAGTAAATGCTTATTGACTGGCTAACAGATGGAATGAAAAAAGTACTAGATTTGGAGTCAAAGAACCTTCATTTGAATACTGACTTATCCTATCTACACCTCAGTTTACTCATCTGTAAAATGAGCAAGAATAGAGCAGACAATATCTGTTATCTCTTGTAACTCTAAATCCTTTGATTAAAGCCCTGCTTGGCAAAATCCTATCTGCTCTTCAGGACAAATAGCATCTCCTCTGGATTAATTAGTCCCCTTTAACAAAAACAAAACAACTTTTCCCTATTTTGCCCACTTACAGTCTCTACATTAGAAGATAGTTATCCATGTATGTCTTATCATTCCAAGAGCAGAGCAGAGAAAGTGTCATTCATCTTTGTTTCTTCTGATCACCTGGCAGAGTTCTTCAGACATAGCATGTGTGGAATAGATGCTTGTTCTCTGTCTGTCTATCACTTGGTTGAAGAAAGACATTTTCTTATTGCACATTCCAAAATTTTGCTTGGCAATGGCCTATGGTAGCTTGAATTGACATAAAAGGTGTCAGCGGGTTCTCAACAATGTTTAAATTGATTAATGTGTTGACAATTTAATTTAAAAAATACAAGCATAAAGGCCATTCTCCTAGCCACTGTTTCTACCTAAGCCACAGTTCTGTACTATCACAGAAGTGGCAAAATCCATAGCATCAAATAGCAAGACTAGATGCTGCTATGCTGCCATTCCCCAAACACCAACTTTAGTTAACACGATTTGGGGAGTTAGAGCAAATGGACTTTTTTTGGTAGTTAATATATCTTTGTTTGAACATAAAATCCAAAAGTATTGATCAAGGACCTATGGCATGGTATACTAGATAGGCCCGAGGATCTGATCCATCATGCATTCAAATGCCAATGTGAATTTTTTTTTTTGTTTTGTTTTGAGGCAGTTGGGGTTAAATGACTTGCACAGGGTCACACAGCTAGGAAGTGGTAAGTGCCTGAGGCCAAATTTGAACTCAGGTCCTTCTGACTTCAGGTCCGGTACTCTATCCACTGTATCACCTAGCTGCCCCTACCAATGTGATTTTCATAAAAAGAAGGTATGAAATATCATTAACCTACTCAATAAAATACACCATTTCCCTACTGCTTTCAGATTAAAATATAGAATCCTTATTTCCATTACAATTCAGTGCCTTTTACTATAGGGCAATATGGTGTAGAGTATTTTCTTTAAAGGAATGTGTTCCCTAGTTGGGGAAATACAACTTTGAAAAGCATAGAATAGAAGAGAAGTTAAATCTCATTCATAACATTTCCTAAAATGGATCAAACAGGCTAAAAAGTATAACTGAAAAATATTTAACAAATCAAATAAAACAGATGTTAATTTGTTGTTTTCTAAGTTAGTATGCAACCCACAAGGATCCTTATGTAATGCTTCCTGGTTCTTGTTTTTATTTGAGTTTGACTCCACTGAAGTAGAGTATCCAGTAGTAAGACTTTGAGAGAAAGAATCTAAGTGTATGAATACTAGACCATAGGCCCCATATTCAAAGGAATATAGATGGGACTACCTCTTCTGGGAGCGACAGACTGCAAAGTAGCTGACCAAATATGGATGTTTTTTGATGCTTGAGCTTTAACCATAATTTATTATTTTTATAGTCAGCTAGGTGGATAAGAGTTCCAGGCCTAGAGTCGGGATGACTCCATCTTCCTGAGTTCAAATCTGGCCTCAGACACTCTTACTAGTTGTGGGACTCTAAATCATTTCCCCTTGTTTGCCTCAGTTTCCTCATCTTTAAAAAGAGCTGGAGAAGGAAATGGCAAACCACTTTACAATTTTTGCTAAGAAAAACCCAAATGGGGTCATGAAGAATTGGATATAACTGAACAAAAAATAATTTTCATTTCTTTTGTACTTGTATCTTCAATTCGATAAGCATTTATTGAGTAACTACCATTTGGCAGGCATTGGGCTAGATACTAAAAAGGCAAAAAAAGAAAGTCCCAGGGAAGCAGTGTAAATAAATGCATAGCTAAGGGTTTACAAAATATAGGGAAAGTAAGTATAAAGTCATTTGGGGAGGAGAGAGAGGGCAGAAAGAAGATTAATGTGTGGGAGGAAGGTTGAGTCACATAAGGCCTTACCAAGAGACCCTGACTAAGCTATATGTTAAAACAAAACAAAACAAAACAAAACAAAAACCTAAAGATTCTAAGTGGAAGTAAAGAAAGAACATCAAAGGCATGTGAGGCAGCTTGTACAAAGGGACATATGTGAGAGATGGAATGTTGTCTAAGGGGAACAAACAGTAAGTAAACTAGTTTGAATGGAATGTAAAGTTGTATGATGGGAGTAAACTGAGATCAGTCTCAAAGATAGGTTTGTATTTGTGCTAAAATAAATTGATTGGAATCAATTTTGCTATTGTTAGCAGAGTAAGTCACTTAAGAGTGGCAGGTGGTAGTCTGGAGAAGACACTGGATGCATTTCAAAATTGCATTTATAGCTCCTCCTTTCCTTTTCTCTCCCGTTCTCTCCCTCTTAGCAGTTAGGGTAAAGCTATTTGCCAAATGTCACCCAGTTAGTAAGTGTCTGAAGCTAGATTTGAACTCAGATCCTCTTGACTCCAGGGCCAATATTTTATCAGCTGCCCTGCATCTACAGATTTTAAGATTATGACGCTTTGGACTACCCACACCCCAGTTCCCTGACAATTTTTGGATGATTGAAAAATTTATGTTCATTAGAAATGTGCAAAGGGACATTCACAGCATAAAAGAACAAATATCTCCATAGGTGTGACAGAAATATTATTTATGGCTCATCCAGCCTAATGTTCTGTCTCTCATAGAATAGTGTTGCCTTATTGAATGTCCCTAACCTGTTAGGACTTTATCATCTGTGATGTTTTTTCTAACTTTTCTTGAACATAGTAGATACTTACTGAATGTTTGTTGACTAAAAATATGGATAGATGAATGAATAAATAAATGAACTAGTATAACCCTTTCAAGTAATGAGTTATCTTTGCCTCCCTCCCCTTTCCCCTGTTTCTCACTTAACCCATGTCTCTATGTTGTGAGAAAAATGGCGCGATAGAGGGGGAAAAAAAAGCAGGGCATCTGGTTCACCAGATCTGCATATGGCCGCAGCATATGGCGCACACAGGGCATTTGACCATTGTGCTCATTAAGACATGCAGGCAAACCGGATGCACTACATTCACGGTGGTGCTGTCGTTTTTCTCTCAGCATGTAGACCTGGTGTTAATCATCAGTACAGGCTCATTCGCCTTTTCTGAGCTAATCAATTCTCCCTTCCTGTTCACTGTTTTTGTTCCCCCTGAATATTCTCTACCCTTTGTCTTTATCTTCCATTGGGCCAATGCCACCCAACTCCTGAGTTTCTGCATAATACTGGTAGATTTGGTTGCCAGTGGAATCTTTTTTTTTTTAAATCCCCAATGGATTTGGGTTGATGAAGAAGAAATGCAGAAGACATTGATTTGGGCATTAAGAGCCAATGTAGAGCATTGGAAAGAACACTGGATTTTTGAGTCAGGAGACCTGGATTCAAATTATGGCTTCTGTTACTACCTAGATGCCTTTGCACAAGCCATTTAAACTCTCTCATGCTCAGTTTCTTCATCTTCAAAATTAGAGCATTGAACTAAATTCTATTTCACTTTAAATCTTGTGACCTCAGGAGAGTCTGGAGAAATTACTTTTATTTCATTCATTTATAAAATAATGATGGGCCACTACCTGTAAGGAAAGACAGTGTGAAAGGCTCAGTACTTATAAAATCCTTACTCCTGAAAAAATAAAATTAGTTAGTTGTGTTGTCCATGTGTTTCTAAGGAGAGCAGTCTTTGAAAGTACAATGTCTTAGGTGTTTCTACTCTGTTGTCCCAGGTGGGAGTTTTTTCGGCAAAACCAACTGCTCACATTTCTGCCCATGTTTCTCACCTCTCCAAAGCCCTTACATTTTCCTCTCCTGCCTGGTATGCACAGCACCCGTTAGTTAATTCAGCAGAATTTGCATATTTCATTTTTGTTCAGGTTGCTCCTTCTCCTGTTGCATTTCTAAAAATGAGAAATGAGATCAGAACACACATTAACCCCTGTGTCATCCCCTTTCCTTTTCATTCATCAGTATCCTTTGTTTATCATCTTTCAGCAGATTTTCAAGCCATATGACAATATTCCTATCCAAATCAATTAGAACTAATTTTTCAAATAGAATTACTGATCTCCTCTGTCAATCCTTTATTGAATTCCAGATGTATACCATCCATGCACACGCACTTATCGCTAGCTACGCAGAATATTCTCTTCATCTGTTAATTTCATTTGTAACTATTAAAAACCAAGAACAAATCTATCTGGAAGGATTTATTCTAAGGACCCCCTTACCTACCATAATATTTCAGGACTTGATTTTGAACTCGGTGTAGTTACCAATTTTTTTTCTCATTTAATAACCACTCCATTATTTCAGAACAGGAAAATCAGAGCAATTTAAAAAAAAAATTAGTTTGATAGAAAAAGTGAAAGATTTTTCATTCTTGCTTCAAATTCATTGTGAAAACAGAAGGCAGTTTCCCCAGATGGAAATCTGTCATATCATTATGGAAATGTCAGATTTCCACCTGGGGCATATTGACAAAAAGCCATGATTTTTGCCCAGGGGGTGGAATTTCACAAATTTTCCCAAGGAGAGCAGCATTCTCTGGTAGAAGACATAGATAATTCCGGCCCCATTTTAAATTTGCAGTCTGAGTTCTGGGAGAATGCTTTCAGGCAAATACCCAGAGAGGAAAAATACACTTAAGCCCCTGCCCGTTGTTCACCTCCATTAAGGGGTGATTCACTAGAGAGTGGGTGTTATCTTTAGTTAGTGAGTTAGTTCCTTAGTTAGCCTTCCTTGTATTAACTTGAATGTACAGCTACCAAGGGATGTTTCTCTGTTGGCACTGCCAAGCAAATGGATCCATCTTCCTTCCTATTAGCCCAGAGGTGTAATTCTTGGGTCTATCTGGTTCTGCTGTGTAAATATCACTACTTTAGTTAATAGGTATGATGTTCTTAAACTCTCTCTTAATTTCAGTAATTGTATTTTTTTTTTCCTCAGGAATGGAGCATTTTACAAACCTCCGTTAGTGGAGCATTCAAGCATGCATTAGAAATATTAGCAAAACTGGCCTAAGTTAATGAATGATGGGACATTTAGAGAAAAATACAACAATCTCCCAACATTTTCATACATTTACAGTCATTTGACTCTCATGGCTTAAATAGATGAAAGAGATTTGAGTGGCTTAAGTCATGGCAATAATAGCCTTGGGACATGAGTTACTCTATTCTATTATGTAGAAGTCTTGCTGCCTTGTATAATAGCCATACAGATTAAAAAGCACAATGTAAAAGATCTAAATATTTCTCTTAAGTAAAGACTTGCTTCTCTTAACAAAAATCTTCACTCCTCCCAATGTTATGCTATTGTAGGCAATCAGCCACATTAATACAAATAATATATATATACATATGTATAATATTATAAATATAAATTTTTTCCTAGCAGAAATACCTACATTTAAAAAAATGCAGCAATAACTTCCAACTTCAAAGGTCTAACTTCAAAAGGTTTTCTTGCATTCTGCTTGATGGGACAGCATCTTATGCACACATGCTTTTTTCCCTGCTAAATGCCTTAATAATGAGCTTGGGTTCAGATTTTGTGAATCGGAGCCAAGTAACTCTATTTTATTATATTTGCTGGGAAATGAACTAGCTCAGGGTAATTAGGAAAGCAATTTTATTAGCTTCTATTTCATAAAGATTGTTTTTTAATCAGAGTCAGAACTTACTAGAAATGATTTTCTGCTTATTGCTTGGGTCTCAGGAAATGGTGTGGGGCATTGTGGGGCTTAACCTAGAGTAAAGCCAATGTGGTGAAGACAGTAGCATTGCTATTAATCTCTAACAATGCTGTAAAAATAAACCTAGTCTGATGGCATTGTAAATAACCTGGTGGCTGGCAGGCACAGTGGAAGATTACCTGCATCTGGTTTATTATAGCAAAGAAACTTAACAAATAAGGAAATGAAAATACTCTAGTGGTCCATTACTCTGTCCTAGGTTCAAGTTATGTATAAACGTGTTGTTGGGGACCCTGGGTGGGAAACCAGAGCACTGGAGTAGGGACAGTGAGAATGTGTCTTCTATAGACTAATGGGGAAAAGGATTGGGAGTGATAGTATATTTGGATAATGTAGTGCAGCTGTGAATAAGACAAATGTCCTCCTGATACATACAGCATCTACAGGGCTGTTGCTTATAGGAAAATGGAGTTCCAGTAATAACACCTCTCCTGGCAGCCACTTATGGAGCCAGGCACAGCGTTTGGGGCACCTCATTATGAAGAGAACATCAATACTGTAAATTAGAGAGAACTCAGAGAAGGGTGACAAAAAAGATAAAAGGATTAGAAGAGATGACCTATAAAGAAAGGTTAAAGGAACATAACATTTACAGCTTTCAGGGAAAGGAGCTGGAGAGATGGAAGGCTATGCTAACTGTCTACAAATATTTGAGCAATGATAATTTTAAGGAGAAAAGGGGATTACTTGCAGTGTCTGAGAATGGCCTAACAAGGAGTAACGGCTTGAAACTAAGAAAAGGGAAAAATGTCGGTTAAAAGACATTAGAAAAAATTTCTTCCCAGTAAGGGCAATTAGGTACTGAAGTGATCCGTCTGCCGTAAGTGGTAAAGACCTGATCACCATAAGTGTTTAAAAGGGGGTAAGATAAGACCCTTGAGGGGCTGGTGTCAGAGAAAATCCTCTGCTATCCAAGGGGCTGGTACTAGAAGACCTAGATGATTTTTTTCAAGATCTGGGACTGTCATCAAAGGTTCTTGTGTGTTAGGGAGAGGAAATATTGTCCAAGAAAAAAAAATGAAGTTGCTGCTGAAATCACCCTTCTGGGAATGTTGTCCCCCATTGGCCATTAGTGTTGACATCTCTCATTTTCCATTGCAGTCATCAAGATATTTACATAAATCATTTGGAAGTCTGAGCTAAAGTGGGGAGGGAGGAATGGATGCCCTCTGATGAAGAGGCATATGGAAAAATGAATAGCATGAGTGTGTGTACATCAGGTTCTGTTGTGCAAGGGAAGGGAAATACAGAAAATTGCCATGTTTTATCATGTCAGGCTAGCAGGAACAGGTGACACTGTGATCAGGTGTGCATGCATAATCACTCCCCCAAATAATCACCATGTGGAATAATTTCCCCCCAAATCTTGCAGCTTCAACTTATTCTCTGCAAGTGACTCATAAATCTTGGCCTTGAATGTGAATCAAGATTCTGAACTGCAGGCTCAGGGGCTTGTTGGATTTATTCAACTTTAGTCTTTATTTATAGACATAAAAGTGTATTATTGGTTGTAACATCCAAACAAAAGAAAACAGATTGAAAGCATCCATTAATGTTTTCCCAAAAGGGAAATCGCATGTTTCTCCTGGGTCTCTCATTCTCTCCCTTGCAATATTAAGATGATGTCATAAACTCATAATTACTTTGTGATGTTCTTATGTACTTTCTATCTGCCAGTTCAGAAGCATGAATCCCCTTTCTAATCAGAATGCAATGAACAAAATAAGCAGGTGCAAGATCAGTCTTTAGTGGTTTGCAACTGGAAAAACTATGAAGTTTTGAATTCATATTATTTAAATATCTTTCTCTGGAAGGAAAAAAAGGTTTTTTATGTTTCATGGATCATGATTAGGTACATGAGATAGTCTGTGGATCAATTACTGTTGTTATTATTGGGTAAGGGTGGGGGAAATTTTTGGTTAATACCTGAAGAGTGTAAAACACAGTAACGAATTCTAAAAAATTATTATTATTGTTGTCATTATTTTAAAATTGCATTCACTAGTCCTAGTCAGAAAATGCAGAGAGAGACAGAGACAGAGAGAGACACAGAGAGAAAATGAGAGAGAGAGAGAAAATGAGAGAGAGAAAGAATGAGAGAGAGGGAAGGGGAGAGAAAGAGAGAGAGAGAGAGAGAGAGAGAGAGAGAGAGAGAGAGAGAGAGAAAGAATGAGAGAGAGGGAAGGAGAGAGAGAGAAAACAAGAGAGAGAGAGAATGAGAGAGAGGGAAGGAGAGAGAGAGAAAAAATGAGAGAGAGAGAGAATGAGAGAGAGGGAAGGAGAGAGAAAGAATAGGAGAGAGAAGGAGAGAGAGAATGCAAGAGGGAGAGGGAGAGAATGTGTGAATGAGAGAGAGAAAGTGTGTGTGAGAATAAGGAAAAATGAGAAAAAGAGGAGGGAAAGATGAAAATTTGAAAATTCAATATTGTTATTTTCCCCCTGAATATAAAAGTATGTGTACACACACACACACACACACACACACACTAAAAAATCTTTGTTCTTCCCACCCCCCTCATTTCTTTAGGAGAGACCATAAAACATCTCTATTCCATTGCTCAGATTCCTTATTGCTCATTGCTAACCATTTTAATTTCTGACCTCTTCTGCTCTACTAGTTATAGACCCATTCACTGACCCTCTAGGATTTCTTCCATTGTGATTTATGTCCTTGCCCAAATTCATGTGAATTACCAAGATCAGCCACTGAGAGAAATCTATCTCCCTTCTCTTTCTCCTGTTTGGTACAATAGTGTTTGCCTGTGTGTTCCTCCAACCATATTTCTCAACTTAATGACCTGATGTTGCAATTGACACCCTTCCACCAAATATATTTTTTTAAATTACTACCATCTGTTGGCCATTGACATAAAGTAAGATACAAATTCATTTAAGGGTGAGGACTGGTGATGGTGGGCTCTAAGGGGAACTGTCATTGATATCTCTTGTATTGCTGAATAGAATAATTAATACTAACCAGTCAAATTCAGAAAAAGGCACAGGTTGGGACAACAGGTCTGTGCTTTAGCTCTATCTTTCTTTGAATACTTTATGACTCATTGGTAAGTTGTAGCATACAGTCTTTTATTAGGAAAGGATATTGAGAGTCACAAAGATGTCTGAGTGGATACTGCTTTACTTCTGCTGTGTACTCAATATGAGCTGGCTTCTCATTCTCATTGTCAATAGCTGAGCTCTCCCTTCTGCAATGATATACAATTTCTTTGAGGACAGGGACTTTCATTTTCATTTTCATATTTCTAGCACTTAGCACACCACTTGGTATATAATAATAATAAACACTTAATATGTTTTGAATGGAAATGGGCTGACCAGCTCATTTCAATGAACTTCCACTATTCACAGTTACTTTATTGCCAGTATTCATGCTTAGTCTTTTTTTTTCTTCTTTTCTGTTTGTTTTGATTTTTTTAAATACAGCTTTGAATCTCTGCTTTGCCAACCTCTTTAGTTTGTCTCTGTTGTACACTCTCTTTACTTCTACTTTTAATTTGATGAGCTTGTTGTTCCATTCTCTTATCCTTACCCTTAATCTCAGAGGGACAACTGAACACTTGCTGAATTTGTCTTGTGAGAATCATGACCATATCCACTCTATTTTCATTGACCCAGTAGGTGCCTTGTATAGAGCTACATTGTTTAAGCCCAAATAGGAATATGTATTAGGAAACCTCTTTGTCAGGATGCTAATGTGCCAATCACATTGATGCTGTTTAGCTATTAGCCTGAGAACTTAATCATATACTATAAGAAGAGGTTTTGATAAAGAATTTTACTTCTGTGGGCTCATTTAAGATTTAGCCTGAAGTATTAACGCAAAATTTAAAATTGTGTCCTCTTCATTGCAATCCTGTGTGGTTACAAGGTTCTAATAAATATTATGTCCTCCCATCATGCAATTAAAATTTTCCACCTCATTTCACAATGCAAAACATTCACATGTTGTCAATCATTTTGAAACATGATTTTTTGACATCATATAATTTTACTTCATTTTTTAAGACAGACTTCACACCAGGAAATTATATAAGAAAGAATCCTATTATATCTTTATTTTTCCACCAAATTTCACCTTCAAATGTAGTCATTTGTGTATATTTCAGTAATTTCAACAATAAACTTTCAAGGAGAAGCAAATGGCTGTTCTGTAGACAGAGATTAGCATATGGAGTTGGCTGCTCTTGAGAGACTGCCGCTCAGTTGTGGGCACCTGGTTAGAAAACACGGTTTTAGCCACAGGAAGTTTACAAGTCTCATCGTACAAAGTGAAAAGGTTGCTGCTTGAAACAGCTACCACCTGGGAAGCTAGGAGAAAAACATACGTGTGCTTTTGAACTTTCCTCTGTTTAATAGCTAGCAGACACTAATGATTTGCCAAACATCCTGATTTAGAATTGTGATAGTCAAAAGCAAGACTACCTGCTGACTGTTAGGTAGCCCACCTGTTCTCCAAACCAAAGTTCTCCTGACCTGTGCCCAATGCAAAGCTGTTGTGCTTGAAACCTCTGCTAGACACGTGTGCACATCTCATTGGGTTGCTCCCAGTCTGGTGATCTGCAATCAAATCCTTGACTGTGGAGCGGAAGCTTCTTCTGTGAAGTCAAAAGACTGGGGTTGCCTTTCCTGATGTAGGAAGAGAGGCTGGCAAAAAAATTCTAAATACAGGCAAGCTGCAGGGGGGAGACCAGAATGGGATGGGGAAGGCATCCTGCTTGAGTAATATGGGAGAGTTAATAGGAACATGATGTCAGGAGCACTATTTGCCCTTTATTTATAGAAGGTTTTTCTCTTCCTAGTTATTTATATAGTGTTAAGGGTTTTCAGGAAGGGGCAATCCAATTATTTGTGGTTTGGGGAGACTGGAAAGTAAGAGGGAATTAAGAGGAAACAAAAGCCTAGTGGTGATGGTTGGCTGGCTTAATGAAAGTCGAAGGTGAAAAAGAAGCAAGGGAATTTGCAAAGGTGTATGTTGAAAACTATCTTTGTATGTATTTGGAAAAATTAAAAAAACTATTTAAGAAGTAAAAATAATAAGCAAGGAGGAAGAAAAATGTTAGAATAGCATTCTTCCTGTCTCTAGTTATATGGGAAAAATCTAGGCAGCTGAATTATGATAGATGGAGAATTTGGGCACAAAAGAATTTAACATAATTCAACAAACATCTATTAAGTTTTCCTACATTCAAGGCATCCTGTGAAGTGCTGAACTTTGACATGATTTAAATAAAGGGGTTAGTTGGAATGTTAAGTGAGTAAATCTGATCATCCCATATTAACTTAAGAAGGATGATATGATTAATATTTAAGGTCACAGGCACATGACCCCTATCTTACTTTGGATCTTTCTCTTATTATAATGTCATATGTATCTCTCTTTCTGACTTAGAGTTGGAAGTAACCTTGGAGGACATGGAGTCCAACTTCTTCATTTTTACAGATGGGGCAACTGAGCCATAGTAAGGATAAATGATTTTCCTAGAGCCACATAGCTGGAAAGTTCTGAGGTAAGATTTGAACTCAGACTTTCCTGATTCCAAAAGCACTTTACTATGCTCTTTAGTTGCTTCAGGCACTTCTAGGGTGGATTGTATCCCCACTATCTGGCATGTAATAGATACTTTGATTAAGTCTTTGAAAAAAATAAATGAAAATATCTTGTTTGATTTTTGTTATGCTGTATTTCATGTCTGGTTTGAAAGTTAAAATTGTACAGGGTCCATGCAATCTTTATGCTTATCCAATAACTCTGCATATGTCTTGTTACATGTATGATTTGCTGTGAAACAAGCAAGAGAATCACAAAGAGGATCTGTAAGCTGGGCTATAGTGTGCAAGCTAGGAAGTAGGTGGAGCCTAGAAAACACTCACAAAATTTTACCCCCAACTTCCTCCTGAGTAAAGGCCTTAATAATGTTCCCTAAACCCCAATCTAGAGTGTTGTCTCAAGGGACCTTAGTATGCTTGACTTTGCTCTCCATGCCAATTGCACTGCAAATGAAGATAGCAATTAGCATTCATCATTGTAGTGATTTTGATCTCTTTCTCTATTTATATAGTGCTTATCGCTGTAGTACCTAGATGCCTTGACAGGCTTGCTAATTTAGCATGAAACAATATTGGTAGAAGGAAGGCATCTTTCCTTCCCTTGAGCTACTCTGGATCTAGGGCAGTAGGTTTCTATTCTGTTTTCCTGATGGGAAGAAATCTGTTCTAGGCTTAGAGATTGGGCTTGCAACTTTTTTTTCTGAACCCCCAATGATATATCTAAGTTTTATCAGTTAAAAAGCATTTAGTAAGTACCTATTGATTGCCAGTTATTGTGCTAAAAATAGAAATAGTTTCTAACTTTAAGGAGCTTATAATCTAGCTGGGGAGAATCAACACATATATATAGGTTTATACAAAAATAGATTTAAAGTGATTTTAGGGGAAGGCATTAGTAGCTAAGGCCATTGGAAAGGGCTTAATGGAGAAGGGTAGTACTTGAGCTGAGCTTTAAACTAATGATTTTGAGATGAGAAGAAAGGCCATTCCAATCCTGGTGGATGAAATGTTATGAGAAGGGTCTATGCTATGGGAGAGAAACAGTTGCCACTAAAAAATGATTGTTGTTGTTTATTGTTATTATGGATCTATTGAACCAAATATCTGGGTAAAAAAGGGAAACACTCAGTTAATTATTTGACTGTTTCCAAAAATCCAATGTTCCAAATGTCCTAGGATGGATTTTTCTGAAGTATGAGAGGAATAGTTAACTTGCATTCTTCCCATGGGAAAAGTTGTAAGAGGGTTTCCTTCCACCTGTGGTATTTAATGCTTATATGGCCTAGTGTGCCATCAACCTCTCTGGGCTTCAATTTGCTCACCTGTTAAGTAGAGTTAAATCACCTCTGAGAGCTTTCCTCCAACTATAAATCTATGACCTTATAGGTGAGTAGGGAATTCACTCTTTTTTTCCCTTCCTAAGTTCCTTTGTCTTTAGTCAAAATTATTTATTAAGCAACTACTGGGTGCAAAGTACTGAGCTAAGTATTAGGTGAGGTAAAAAATTTAAATAAGACATGATTCCAGTCCACCTGGAATAAATGAATGAATTGTTAGAAACACACACTTATTAAGTACTTACTATCTGCCATGCACATTCATTAAGTGTTTACTATCTGCCACTGTATTGGGAATACAAAAACAAGACAAAAATAAAACAACAAAATCTCAGTCTCTGTCCTCATAGAGTTTACATTTTAAAAGAAGACAGCATATGTTGGCTAGGGAAAATTGTTTAAATCAATTGAATCATAGGGGTAGTGAATGATATGACAATTAATTGACTTGTCCTTTCTGGGAATGTTAGTATTGATTTGATTTCTGTTCCTAATGCTAGAGTAAGAAAAGTGAAAGGAGGTCAGAGGGAGAGGGAAGAGAAAGGTACATACCACCATACTCTCTTCCTTCTCCTCTCCTCCACCCCCTCACCCAGGAATAGAATGAAGATAACCAAGGAAGAGAACAACATGGTAGGGCTGGCTCTGGCAATATATGGTGATTTATAACCAATCAGAAGCTCAAAGTCTAGAAGAAGGAGAATTTGTAACCCTAAACAATAAAATGATATTTATTTTTGCTTAAGTACCTTTGAAAATTGCACAATTAATTGTTTTATGAAGTTGGAGGAGAAAAAAATTATTACCAACTGGATGGGAGTAGATTGAGAAGTCAGGGAAGATTTTGTGATGGAGGTAGTGTTTGATAGAACTGAAAAGGTATTGTTTTGCCAGATCATATGGCAATCTGATTTCCAGCCAAAAAAGTTTGAATTTTACCTGGGAAATGATGGTGAGCCACTAAAGATTTTACAGCAGAGGAGAAAAATGACTATTTTTTATATAATAAGGTAATATTGGAGGAAGGATAGAATGCATGTTGGAAGACATCTTAGGAGACCTATTTTAATAGTTCAACATTAATGACAGTCTGTACTAGGTCATAATAAGAAGACCATAATCCAAGTACCTAATGTAAATTATATGATAGAAGAAGATATATCTGTTGGACATTTTTGACCAAGTTCACTTGTAATTTTTAATGTTTCTGAGTCCCTTAGTTGGTGATTTGTCATGGGAGTCCAGTTCAGTCTCATAAGAAAGAAGACTGTTCTCTACTAGATTGAGACCTCTAGCTTTTTTGGGTTATAATCCTATAACTATTTAAGAACAGCTAGTGTGACCTATCATGTAAGAAATCAAAGTACTTTTCTAACAATCTATGGGAATTGTTGCTTTTTTAAAAAAAAAATTCCTTTAGCACAGACCCACAGATCATTGGTCCTAAGGTGTCTAGCTGAGGATTTTATGACAAATTGACTATTTTCCAAAGGTCCCATCTATCACTTGATAGATGGGACACACATGCTTCAAAGTGAGCTTGGAATATTGTTTTTTGGCTTTAGTGAAATGGGAGTGGTTTCACTGTAAAAAAAATCATTATCTTTTATCATCTTCAGAAAATTGTTTAAGTGAATTCAATTTCTTCCCTATTGTTTGAATCACTTGAACTCTCTATATGACAAATCCTTTGGCAAATCTCTGGGGATCCCTATTTTTATGCATAAATGTTGATTTATGCCACCAGGAAAAGTATATAAAATGTTGTAAATCCATGTTTGTAAATACTTGCAAGATATAGGACAAATTCCACCAATGATCTTCTCTGGGTTTCAATCTCATGGGTGGTGAGAACTGTTTTGTGGGTGACCAAGACTGATATTCATATAACTTTTAAAAAGCCTATCATGTTTGAACTCTGACTTGGATCTATCAAACATTTTAATTGTCTCTTAAGTAGAGAGAACAGATTTTGTAGTAGTAACACCTGGATGTAAATCCTGATTGCCACTTATTGTCTATATAATACCAGGCAAGTCAAATAATTTGTGTGTGTCTGTTTCCTCATTCTTAAAATGTAAATGTCAAAACAAGATGTCTAAGTTTCTTTTCAAGTCTGAAGTTATGATCTTAAGATAAAATAATATTATGTTTAGGCAGGGGAAGAAGAAATACTGTCCCCTAAATGGTTCATCTTTTCAATGATGACTGTGTCTCCCAAGCTTAACCATCACCTCTTATTCCTATTATGTTGCTCTGGTACTGACTATGATCCCCATTTATGCCCATATTATTTGATTCTGCCACCTTGATTTTAATCACATCACATATTCTCAACTTTTTCTCTGTGTCCCTCTTACTCTTTTGAGTTTTAGAGGGAGAAGAAGGAAGAGAAAAAGAGAACAAATGGGAAGATAAACTTTAGTGTTCTGGGTCAGAGATGCTGCTGCAATTTTCTGTTGAGCTACATTAAATAGGTATCACAATAAATTTCAGGGAGAGTTTTGTTGTATAGCCTAGAAGGAAGGACCACTTCTCAGAGCAGAATAGAAGATGCCTTAAGAGGTTATTTGAGTACGTGTACTTTCCTCTGAGCATGATTATAATTGATTTAAACATCACAGATAAAAATCTCTCGTTTTTTTTTAAACGACAAAAATCCAAAACTTATGGAAAAGCAGATCCCAAAGCTTCCCTAGTAACCCGATCCCTAGAAATACCAAAATTTATGATCACTGTATCTATAGTTTTGAAATATTGGTTATATTTTCTCATTAACAACTGCTCTAGATATTTACACCCACCTACAATGGAATATTGGTAAATATTTTAACTTGAAAGAAAAGATATTTTTTGATTTTATTTTTTAGTGCATTGACTAACCTATATATATATATATACACATATATAACACAGTATATATGTGCATATACATATCTATTCAAATACAACATGAATATATTTTGCCTAATCCATACAGAGCTTCATCAATATTTCTTCTTTATTCTCTTTTATGCCAGCTGCTTTCTTTATGCATTTCCATTTGCCACATTTTTCAGAGTGATTGGATTAGGTTGCATACACTTCCTCTGAAATATTAAGTGTATGCAATTCCCATCCACATGCATTGGGCCTGTGGTTATGATCTATCATTTCAAAAATCCACATGCTAAAAAAGACCTGAGCAGGCCTTGAATAGTATGAGGTATTAGGTCCAAAAAACCCCCTGTCATTCATCTTGTCACTAATGTGAAGACTAACAAGACCCAAGAGTTTCTATCTCATTGGCAGATCCTTTGTTGTCTGAAAACCATTGAAACACACACACACACACACACACACACACACACACACACACATCCAAAAGAATTAATCTGTTTCATAATGATTAGATAGCAGCAGAGCCAGCCAGAAGGATACATAATAAGGATCTTATTTCTGAACTCTTTTAGAGAACATTGTTTCTCTGGAAGTATCAATCCAAGTTGGTTAGCTATATGTTACATTGAGGATATAGTATGTTCTCACTGTTAAGTTTTAGTTGACTCGTATCTACAAACTACAAATTTTCTTTTGAATATTGCCACTTTTGTAAGCTAGTCATCCTTGATTTTTCCTCTTTGATTTTTTCTCCCTTTTCTCTTCAATAAATTTTAAGATTAAAATGGTTTTCTCTGATAGCTTATGGAAATCTGTCTCATTGTTTTATAGTTATATTGCACAAATTTACTCCATCCTAATTTCAGAATCTCTTCTTCTCTTTGGAGTTCCTAAAACTCTCTTTGCCTAGTTTTTATTTATGAATTTACTTCTGACCTTTAAGTGCTATCTGCTTTGATGGTGTAGCCAATGCCCATTTATACCTATTTCTGTCCCTTCATCTTTGTCTTCTGGTACCTAGCTCACTGTTGTTTCCAACCAAATCCACATTGCTTCTGTCTTCAGAGGTTAGATTAACTCTTGAAGTCTGTATTTATAATATAATCAAAATTATTGTTGTCTTTAATCTTTTTGTTTGATTTTTAAGGTCAATTTAGTAGAAAGATATTAGTCAAATGTTTGATTGAATCAATTGGTCAATTCACTTCAAGTTGTTAGCTATTTACACTTGTGTAGATAGGGCCTTATTCACTTTGCAGTTTGGCACTGGTTACTAACATTTACCTACATGGTACCGAGACATCTAGATGAAAAATGAATATTTCCAACAATCATGCTGGTTGTCTGGAACCACCAGACTGGAAGCACCAAACATGGCTTATTGAGACAATATACACATACCCAGGGGAGTAACCTCACATAGACCACATTCAGATGATTTGCTAAATTTTCCATTTTTCGGTGGATGTGTTGGCATTGTGTGGACCCTGCTTACGGTGTGTTTCTAGGTAGAGAGCATGATAATTTTGAAACCCTTCTATTGATTGTAACCCAAAGTTTCATTTGTTCACAGGCTTAGAATTATAGTAGAAATTCTAATGAAGGTTAGACCTGATTATAGAGGAAATGGTAATGTCTTGTGTGTATATATAAAAAGCTACCACCCTCTGATTGTCAAAGTTTACTTCTTTCTTTTCAGATTCTTCTTTGTATTGTTTTACAATCTAGGTATATCTGTTTAACATGAAATGCAGAAAATGACAGGGCTCAGACAGCTACTGCATCCAGTGACAAAGATTACTGTCATCCTGGCTCATCAGTTAATTCATCATTGGCAATGGTCCATTCCATTTCCTGGTAGCCTAGCAACAACCAATGATGAGGAGCGTTTCTTGCCATGTGACAATGGTATGTGGTACTTTCCAGAATGCTTTTACATAAAAATAGGATGATAATTTATAAATTTACATTTTTATTTTAATAAATGGGAATATTTGGTTGTAGGGGTTGACATTCAAAAGAGAGACAATTTTATTTTGCAAACCCATGACTTTAAAGTGCTGGACTAGTGAGTTGCTAACAGGAATGGAGCTATCAATTTCATATATAACCAGGGTTTAAAGTTGAGTCTGGGAATGCCTTACCTTACTTTAGCTTAGGTTATTTTTTCCACAGATTTTCAGTGTGAAAATAATATGCGTAAATATAAGGCAAGGCTATTTATATATTTATATGTGCATATATTAAAATATGTAGATATGTAAATATATTTCATGGACTTTTTAACCTGAATCTTGACTTCAAATTTTTATTATCAATGAGAATTTTAAAAAAGCAAAGTAACCATGAACATTAGAGATTGCTGTTCCCACTTTTTTAACGCACATACACACAAATATATGTATGTATGTGTATTTATATATATGTTCATATCTTACAGATTCTCAAAATCCTCCGAACTCTATTGATGATTCATGATGCGGCAACTCGTTTGAAAATCTGCCCATTTATTTTCAGTGATTGAATTTCCTGATTGTTACTGTGTATAAATGTGAGAGCTACTTTTAAAGCCATCTCCTGTTAAACAATTGATAGGAAATTCTATTTAAATGTCATAGTGCTTTTTCTCTTGTTATGACAGTGTTATCAGGTAAATAGTTTTATTTTAGCACTACAGTTAATAAAATCTATAATCACCCCTTCATAAATCTTTTTTTTTAAATTTCTATATTTAGCCCCATCTGCAGAAACAGGAGTTGAAAATAGGCTACTACCTAAGACATGAATTCCGTTAAATATTTAAGAGATCTCATCAATGATTTTATTAGTCTCTGAGCTCGGTAAAGGCCTCACTGACATCTAAAGCCTAATGATTTTTTTTTATATATTTAAAGCCTTGCACTGCACCTTTAAATATTGAACAATATTGAAAAATATTGAAGCACTTCTTTGTATATTAGCTTTAGGCAGAACTGTTGTATGATTTCCACTCCTTTCATGACATTGTAATGATGTTACCACATACAACTTTATCTTGCATGAAAAGGTGAAGTCATGAGTGATTTCTCCAATTTAAAAGCACTCAACCCTCACAGTGCTAGAAATGAATATTTTGCATATATTCATGCAACAATGATTCAATTTAAGATTTCTATTTTCAAACATTGCTTGAAACCTTCACTATGTTAGTAGTAAAATTGCCAAAATGTGTAATAAGATTTATTATAGATGAGTAGCATTTTATTTAGTATTTCATGTTAACACGCTTTTAGGGTTACCTGGTTTAGCAGGAGAATTCATCTTTCTTTTCTAATCAGAGATAACATTTTATTGTATTTTTTAACATACTCTTTCCGTGCAAATATATTTTGCTGCATGAACTGAATTTTCTCCTGCTGGCGATGCAAACCCAAACATTTCTCATGTTGAAGTATGGTGTACCCTAACACAAAGCTTTTCTGATTATAAAAGGGGGCTCCCCTTTCTCCCAGGAAACCCCTGCTTCTTCTCTTCCAACTGCAGATAGTCTTGGTTTTGTAATTCTGCATGGATTTAGGATTTTGCTACAGCCTTTGACAAACAAAAGGGGAAAAGGGGAGTGTGTGTGTGTGTGTGTGTGTGTGTGTGTGTGTGTTTGTGTGTGTGTGAGGAAGAAGGTTTCTGTGTGACTGTTTATACCATACAGAAACTCAATACTTAAAAAAAAGGATGAAAATAGATAACTGGAGAATAAGTTACCCTGAAGCCATATTGAGGGGTATACGAAAGGTACCAAAGGATAGAAGGTGGAAAGGCCTTCACTTGAAAGAAGTACATTTCTGAAACATAGTTCTTTCTCAGAGAAGACTGTGTGGAGGTCCCATCTATGAATATGAGGTATATGAATGTGGCTGCCTGTAGGTATATTTATAACACTTACATTGAGTGTGGAACCATTTCATAAATATAACAGTGATACTTGCAGAAGACATGCTATGTAAAAACAGAAAGTTATTCATTCTCTTTGGACATTATGCATCTTTCTGTCCGTATGTCTTCTCCCTGTTCCAGGCATGGACTCATTTCTGCATATTGAAAGACAGTCTTCCACAGAGCCTTTGCATTCAGGAAAGCAGTGCCCTTCCTTCCAAGATGTATTTATAAAATACACACATATACTGCATACATACACACACAGACTAACACACACTTGTGTTCCCCATAAAACACATTGCCACCTCCAGAAGTGAAATACAATTTTATTCTCATTCATTAGAGACCCTTAGTCACTGACTTCCAGCTCTGCTTGTCTGCATAATGCCACTGAATAATGGTATATCCATACTAATGTGATTTTATTTGGTTATCTTTAGTTTTATAGTAAAAATTTATTGGAAACTGGAGGCATGCCTGTGTGAAAATACACACAAAACACTCTGTTTGACTTGTGGTTCATTTCTGAAAGAAGGGAAAAAAGGAAAGTGGTCATCGTGTTAAGGCCTTGGGATAGGATGAATTTTTCTAATTATATAAGAATTGGAAAAGTTGAAAATGCTACTGGGCTGTGGTGCCTTACCTGCCCAGGAGAAATACTCTCAGACAATCTCTGATTTCCCATAAATCATGTTAAAGAGAAACTTAATTAACATTTTTGATCAAATCAGGCTCTTAAGCCATGAATTGCTCTGGTAAATGAAGCCACATCTCAGTGTCAGGAGGGAATTGGCTCCTGTGAGATTGTTTAGGAAGATCTAAGATGGTCCTGAGTCCCCTCCACCCATTCTTGTGCTCCTATAAAAGGCAATTAGAGGCTTGGGTTAGTGGCAGGGAGCTTTTTGTTGTTGTGGTTGTTTGTTTATTTCTGAGAAATCTGAACTACATAGGATTTCCTCTTCTCTAGCCCATGGTACCCTGCAGAATAGCCACTGAAGTCAATTAGGTGATGGATGTAAGGCAAAATTCAATTCAACAAACATTTATTAAGCACTCGCTATGTTGAAATCACTGTGTCAGGAGCTGGAGAGAAAAAAAAGGCTAGCACAAAACAGTTCTTGCCTTCAGGGGGCTTGTAAACTACTAGAGTTTTGGGGATATATACCTTGTCTTCAGGATGCATAGAAAATGTAATAAAGAGTAATTTTGAGAAGGGGAAGGTGCTGTTAAGTGGGTTTGGGGGAGGGAATAAGATGTAGGAAGTGATACCTGAGATGTGCTTTGTTGGAGGCTAGAGATTCTTTAAAGCTGACATGTTGTAGGACTGCATTCCACACATGGGGGACTACTTGGGCAGAAGCAAAAGGCTATTGATGGAATGAGGAAGGGTGAAAGTGGACCATGAGTTTGTAAATAAGTGAAATCCATTCCCTCTCTTCCCATCCCAGGTAAAATAATATTGTTTGAAATGATGGTGCCAAATCAATTCACATGACTTTTCTAATTGCTTAGCAAGGACATTACATGTGGTTAGAGACCTTTGTATGTAACTACGCACAGTTTCCAGTCTTGAGGATAATTTCTCTTCATTTGGCAAAAGCTGGTCAGAATATGAACTCCGAATAGAACTGATTCTTTGTAGGGGTGGAGGGGGAGTTGACAGATGGGTAAGTACTAGAAGGATCCCTTTTCTGTTCTGTCCTTCTCCCAAGTACACTTGTAAGAAAATTGCCCCCTGTCCCCACCCACCCTCTGAATAAGCCAACAACTGATTTGTGATACCCGGCAAACATGGCATAAACTACAATCAAATTCCACAATTATAAATGAAGATTAAATTGCAGGTACCCTGGCAAAGGAAACACTCCCCTTTACATCCAAACTATTTCATGTTTGACCACAACAGTCTTGCTGATCATTTCTTGCTTTTCTAGGAGAAGGCAGAGAATAGTTTAGTTTTTGAACCCTGGAGAGGGGGCAATGGAAGGGCAAAGAACAGAGAAGAAAGGAGTAGATGATGTAAAATTCTCCATTCTATAATTTTATCTAGGACCCATTCTAGTTTAGCACAAATAAAGCATGGTATGAAAACAACATTGGGAGTGACTGATTAAAGAGGTGTGTGCATTATCCAATATGATTTTTAAAAATATTACTTTCTGAATTGTCTGTTGTCTACCCCCACTCCCACCCTATAATTAATTTACCTGGAAGTTGGAGGAAAAAGTTGAAGCCACCTCTAGATGCTGGAAAAAGTGGGGACAATGATTCAGGGCATTGGGCAGTTGGTCTTTCTCAGAGCTCATAAAGCTATCTTTCCTCGCTTGGCACAGCATATAAAGGGCTCCATGTTCCTTCAGTATGTCAGGGCAGAGAGAAAACCCTAGGGCCCACCCAGGGGTTGGCTCATCGTAATGGATATTTTGGGCATAATCCAGCTTTCCCATTAGTGACTGCCACATCCCTCCCCAATTAGGTCTGGGCAATGCATATGCACGGATGGGAGCTTTGTTCTACTACCTTCCTTTGGGTGGGCAGAAGAAGAAAATTTACCATTGGCTTCCCTGAGGACTGGTGATCTGGCACATCTCTTTGTTACTGATATACTTTGGGAGCACTGCGTCTTATAGCCCCAGAGTAGAGAGCTGCCTCTGCAAGGATAAATATGCATTACACAATGGCATTCTGGTATATACCACATGCATTTCTTTGATACCAGAACAATTGGCTAAAAGGAAAAAAAGTTCAGTAAGGCTGATTATTTGTGATCCCCCCCTTCCCCTGTAGAAAAACATATTCCTGGATCACATGTACAAAAGATACACCTCCAAGACAATCTGTCCACATTCAACTGCTTTCACTTTACTTTGTTGATTTCAGTTAAACTGGTGTGTGTGTATAGACACAACCTTTGAGTAAGAGAGACATGGTTTTTATTGTTCCTGGGAAGGGCAAGTTTTTCATTTCCTGTATTTAAAGTCTTCATTGATTCTGGATTTCCACACAGAAATAAACCTTGCTGAAGTCTACACAAACCCTTTGTGAATCCTACTATATAATCTCCCAGGTCTGTGTCTACAAGGGTCTACTTAATTGGTCAGTCTAGTAAAAGGAAAAAGAAAAAGCTCACTTAAACAAATAGCTTTAGTTGTTTTCTACTGAATTGACCAATTTCACTGAAGTTACCTAATAAAAAGTTTATTCTGTATATACTGCTTTTTCCCTCCAACATGGATTATCTTAGTTTACTTTCTTCATGGATCACAGGATTTACAGATAATAACAACCTACAAGGTCATTTTCAATAACCTTTTTATACATGAGGAAACTGAGTCACAGGAAGGTTAAATCATATACTCAAATTCATCCACTTAGTAATAAGTTGAACAGAGATTTTTAAATCAAAATCTCCAACTAATTCATTTCTTGTTCCATTATATTGTATTGTCTTCTTGGCTTTCCCTTGACATCTTTAGTTTTCTCCCTTCTGGTGAGATTGTAGGATGGGAATTTTCTCTTGGTCTCTGCTTTTGTCTCCTTTTAGGCTTGATTGATCATACATCTCTTTCCCAAATTTCCAACCAATTCAGTAAAAAGAAGCAAACCAAACAAGTTACTAAATTCCATGTAGACCAAGAAAATTAAATGAGTGAGTGAATTTTTTACTCGTTAACAATTTTTCTTGATATTTTGTGGACATAGTTGCGTTTTATGCTCTGTCACAGTCTTTCTCAATTTCCCATACAGTGAACTTCTGTCACAAGATTCTCAACAAGTCTCAAGAAGAATAATGATGTTTTGAATCTTGAAATACAAACATGTTGAATTTTGAAAAGCATTTTGTTTTCGATCCTTATAAAATGTAAGCTTTTTGATGGTACGGCCTGAATTTTGTAGTTTTTTATTTTTGTTTTTGTCTCTATGCCCCTAGCAATTAGTCTTACACATAGAAGCCTCTTAATAAAGTCTTAGAAATGTATGATTTAAAAGCCCAAAAAGAGCATTTTAAATTTCTTGATGTTCTCCACACAAGGCCTAAAACAGTGCTCTGTACATAGTAGGTGTTCAATGAATTTCTTTTTAGAGGATGAGTGAAAGGAAGAACCATTCTTTTAGTATTTCAATAAAGCTCATTTGGAACTTTTCCATTTTATGCCCTAGGCTTACTTTCTTCTGGATGCAGAATCTGTCTTTACTTCCTACCCTACATTTTCTTTCCTTTGGATACAGAATGCAGCCCTACACCTGCTGCTGTGTTTTTCTGAGCCATTTTGAGTTTACCATGGGCTTCCCCAGAGGCAGCCTGCTTTCAGTGGTGAGTAACCCAGAGCATTTGACTAGTTGTTTGTGCAAAGTAATCATGGGGAATTCTTCAAAACAACCTCAGGTTTGTAAAATTTGCAGTGGAAAATAATAATAATAGTAACAATAGTAAGAACAACAACAATAAACAAGATCTGCCCTGTATGCCTCCACCCAATTATTAGCTAATAATGCATAATTATGATTCATTTCCACTCTTTAAACTCAGATTCGGAATCGCAATAACCATTTATTTTATGTTTTCGCTGCATTTCCCTGCATGTACTTTGTGTCAATTACGCGTTTTCAGGCACATCTGATTGTGTTCTAGTGTGGTTTCGATGCCTTGGTAATTGTACATTAAAAAAAATAACAACACGTGTTTAGTATAAAAATTAATTACTTCAAACATTCCCACTAATTTTGTCAGACAAAAAAAAATGGCATTCCGCAAATTTTCAGCATCGAGAGGGTGGCCAGACTACTTAAAGGCTTTATTAACTATGGCTGGGATCCGTGAGGGAACTCAGTTAAAGCAGTTTTCTCAGAGCTGCAGACAGTATAGTACACCGCAGATACCGGCAGAGCTCGCTTCTGTTCCCTGTGTTCCCTTAAATTTGTCTCTGGCCTCTGTCTAATCAACCCCTTTTCAATAACAATAACAATAACAAAAAAAATCATTTTGAAATGTTGGTGGCCATCCAAATTGTAACAGCATCTGCCAGAGTTGTTAGAGTCAGGATTGCAATATCCCTTTTTTTATGATCAGTGCTATTGCTGGGAGGTTTCTACCTGGTGATTAAAAGAAAAAAAAATAGCTCAGGTTTGAAAATCCTTCTGGAATGGACATGTGGGGGTTGGGGAAAGAGGAGAGAAGGAAAAAATAGGAATAAATGAAATTATCTCTAATATTTCCATCTTTAAAATATTCTTGATACATCCTGAATTTCTGATTCCCAAAGATGTTTTCTGCTCCTGTAGCTGAAAATAGTATTCATAGTGGGGGAAAAAGAGGAAAGGGAAGGAGAATAGAAAGTCTCAATTAGCTGGCTTTATTACTGAGATTTTCTTATTTTGTTGTTATTTTTAAAATTGTTAACATTCCTCCTTCTCTTTGACTCAAGGTAACTACCAACTTTTCCCCAGAAAGGTGTTTCCTGCACAGAAAAAACAGATTGTGATTATAGGTTAATGGTAATGAAACAGGGAAAGGCAGTTCCTTTTTCTTTTTTTAAAGGGAAAATTTGATATTAACAAATCAAGGCGTGGTAACATTTAGAATCACACTAGGAATTGCACTCTGGAAAACATGGCCAAGGCAGCTTTGGAGCCAGCCTGCCATATTCAAGTGATAAATTTGTTTACATCCTTTAAAAGTTCTAACTCTGTACAGACGAGCTGACGTCCTCCTTTTCACATTCATGTTCGATACACAAACATAAAGAGACTCCGAGCCATTAGGAAGCTTTCATTTTGGCCAGGGAAGGATGAAATGATAGTGAGAGTGGCTTTCATAGCGGAAAATAATTGTATACTTTTCTTATTATTATTTTTGGCAGGGCGCGAGCATTTCAGCTTTCCGGTGTATTACATCATTACATTGTATAATGCATCATAATGATAGAGTGAATAGAGATGAAGAAATGCTGGTGTCTAGTGCAAGTTTAAAGAGAGACGCTGCATGCATTTTCAGCTGGAGAGGCTGATGTTTAGCTGAGTCTTCCGAGATGAAACAAAGCTGCATTCCCACTTGGCATCCACATTAATTGTGGACATGCCAACCGGCCGGTTTCACTGGTGTATAAATTAGTAGAGAATTATTCCACTCATCTCTGGGACTAGAGGAATATCCATGGAATGCCCCCTGAGCTCACTCAGCTATTTATTCCCATGGTGTGTTTTTCACCCAATCTTGGAAAAACCCCTAGAATGTTCAGATAAGAGAAAAACCTTAGCTCCTTACCCCTCACGGAGGAGTGATCTCAAGTTAAAGGAAGGATGGAGAAAGATAGATAAATAGAGAAACTGATAAATATAGATAGACATATAGTTAGAGACTTGTGTATATAAACTTATTTACATACACATGTATATACATGTCTATATATTCAAATGGGTAAATATGTTATTGCTCAGAAGCGAATCAGAATTCAATCCTTCAGATACAATACATTTATTCATTTCTTGATTATATAGTGCTCAAGGTTCAAAATAGTATTCTAAGTAAAACTAGCTATTATAACTTCTATGGTAATTATTGACAATATTTGTAAAGACTTAGGGGCATTGATGTTTTAGATGCTGAAATTAACAGTGTCAACATGATAAAAAATAAACAATTGAAATGTAAAAATTTGGTCAATCTTATCTGTCATCATAGAAATATAAAAAGTAATTTATGGAATTAAACTTTTTTTTCCTTTTAAACAAAATGTAATCCATCAATCAACAAGTATCTGTGAAACCTGGGAATATACATGTGAAGAATGAAGTAATCCTGCTCTCTCAATGGGGAAGGGGAGGAGGGAATAAGCATTTATTTATTGTTTAACAAATGTCTCGTTTAATCTTCACTTTAAACTCTGTGAGGTAGGTGCTGTAATTATCCCCATTTAGTATTTTTAATTATCCCCAGGACTCTATCCAAGATAGCTAGGTAGGGAAGTGGATAGAACTGTCAGGTCTGGAATTGGGAGGATCTGAATTCTAATGCAGCCTCTGACACTTACTAGTTGTGTGTCCCTGGGCAGGTCATTTAATCCTGTTTGCCTCAGTTTTCTCACCTGTAAAATGATCTGGAGAAGGAAATAGCAGACTATTATAGTATCTATGCCAAGAAAATTCCATATAGGGTCATGAAGTGTCAGATACAATTGAAAAAAAGACTTAATAACTACTTACCTGCTCTTAGACTGGATGCATAGACCCTGCCCTCAGGGCTTGATGTTTCTAAGTTCTAGCAGAATTATAGTCTTTCATAGCCAGGGGAATCTTAGAGATCCTCTAGACTCACATCCTTGTTTTGTAGATGAGGATAATGAGTGCAAGATAGGTTAAGGGCTTTCAGTTCATTCCTACTTGAATTATTGGCAGAGTTTCAACTAGGACCCAGATCTGAATGCCTGGCTCTTTTCCCTGAAACACTGTTCTAGGAAGGTGAGATCATGAAGATATTTGGCTCAGAGCCTCCAATGTCCCTTCATTCTCAAACTAAGTGTGTCTATAATGCCAATTCAACTTGCTAGTTTTGATTAATTCTTCACTCATAGTGAGTGGAATCCATGAACAATAGCTTACAGTAGTAATTTTTTTCTTTTTCTTTTATTTGTTGCTGAGGCAATTGGGATTAAGTGATTTGCCCAGGTCACACAGCTAGGAAGTGTTAAGTGTCTGAGACCAGATTTGAACTCAGGTCTTCCTGACTTCAGGGCTAGTGCTCTATCCATTGTACCACCTAGCTGCCCCTACAGTAGTAACTTTCATTGGGACAAATAGTTTCAAGTATGAATAAATAGTAAAAAGTCATGATAATTACACTGCTTAATGTATATGCAAATAGGTTTGAAGAAAAAGGAAAAAAAAAACAAAATGAAACACTACAGTCAAACTAGTTGCTTAGAATAGGGAGATTTAAAAAAAAACTAGCATGTTGAGAGATTTATTTTTTTCATTTTCAACAATGCTTTGAGCATCATGAAGATGAATAGTTCATCATAGGTTTTCTGGCCAACCAGCTATTAAAATACTTTGGATTTCTCTCTGACACCTGAGGCTGTATATATACAATAAAATACTGGTTTAAAAAACTGGATAGGGGGACAGCTTGGTGGTACAGTGGATAGAGTACCAGCCCTGAAGTCAGGAGGACCCGAGTTCAAATCTGGTCTCAGACACTTAACACTTCCTAGCTGTGTGACCCTGGGCAAGTCACTTAACCCAATTGCCTCAGCAAAAAAACAAAAACAAAAACAAAACAAAACAACAACAAAAAAACAAACAAAAAAACCCTGGATAAGTAAGTAGGTAGATGGAAAGAGATGGGGGGGAGGGGAAAGGAGAAGAGGGAGAGAGAGAGGGAGGAAGGAAGAGAGAGGGTGAGGGAGGGAGAGAAATGGACAGACGAGCTGAGATTTCATCACTTAAGGAAAATCCTTCAGTGTACCTCTCTGTACATAGGCAGATTGATAACTCCTAGGAAACTTTTATATGGCAGCTAGCTGAGGACACACTGGAGATCAAAATGGCAAATCACTCCAGGATCTTTACCAAGAAAACCCCAAATGGGATCATGAAGAGTAAGACTCAATTGAACGATGACAACAACAACAATAAAAATACAAAACTTCTATTCCTGTAGAATTTCCCTCGGAAGAACAGAAAGATCAAGTGTTTTGACCCAGATCACACAGATAGAATTTGAATTCAGAAAAAATCCTGTCATCAAGATACTCAGCTAGATGGCATAGTGGATAGAGTTCTTGACTTGGAGTTAGGATGACCTAAATTCCAAACCTGTTTCAGACATTTATAGTTGTGTAATCATGGACTAGTCACTTAATCTCTTTTAAACTCAGATTCCTTATCAATACATTTGGGGGTAATAATAACATTGATCTGATAATGTTGTGAATATCAAATGAATTCATAACAATCAATCAACATTTATTAAGCATTGACTCTGTATCAGGGGCTGTACCAAAAAGGTAAAAGACAGACCCTGTCCAGAAACAACATACAAATATACACACATACACACATACACCCATCCACACACATATGTGTATGTATATATACTGTATATAAGGCAAATAACAGCAGGAAAGCACTGGAGTAAGGAAAGGTTTCCTGTAGAAGGTGAGATTTTAGTTAGGACTTAAAGAAAACCAGAGGAGATCAGTGCAGACATACCTTGGAGATATTGCAGGTTTGGTTCCAAACCACCACAATAAAGCAAGTTACATGAATTTTTGGATTTCCCAGTACATACAAAAGTTATGTTTATGCCATAGTATAGTCTATTAAGAATGTAATAGCATGATGTCTGAAAAAAGTACATACCTTAATTAAAATACTTTATTACTAAAAAAAAATGCTAACCACCCTCTGGGTCTTCAGCAAGTCATAATCTTTTTGTTGGTGGAAAATCTTGCCTCAATGTTGATGGCTGTTGGCTGAGCAGGCTGGTGGTTGCCAAAGGTTAGGATGACTGTAGCAATTTCTTAAAATAAGACAGCATTGAAGTTTGCCCTATAGATTGGCTCTTCCTTCCACTTGAACACTTAGAGGACATTGTAGGGTTATTAATTGGCTTAATTTCAATATTGTGTCTCAGAGAATAGAGAAGTCTGAGGAGAGAGAGATAAATAGGGAAATAACTGGTCAGTGGAACAATCATGACAAACACAACATTTATTGATTGTTTGTTGTCTTATGTGAATATGGTTCATTGTGCCCCCAAAGAATTATAATAATGACATCAAAGATCTCTGATCACCTTCACCATGACAGATATAAAAATGATGAAAAAGTTTGAAATATTGAATTACCAAAATGTGACACTGAGACATGATGTGAGCACATACTGTAGAAAAAGTGGTGCTCACAGACTTTCTTGACACAGCATTGCATAAGCTTTGTATTTGTAAAAACAAATCCACGATATATGCAAAGCACAATATGATGAGATATGACTGTAGTAAGGGAAGATAAGGAAGAACATTCTAAGAATGGAAGACAGCAGAGAAAATACCCAGAGCTAAGAGTTAAGAGTGCCTTGTTAATGGAACAACCAGGAGATCAATGCTACTGTATTGAAGAGTATGTGTAGGGAAGTGAAGTGTAAGAATACTGGAAAGATGGAAAAGGGCTGGACTATAAAGGGATTTGAATGCCAAATAGAGCATTTATATTTGCTCCTGGAGGCAATAGGGAGTCACTAGAATTTGTTGAGTAGGAGGTGGGGAATGACATAATCAAACCTTTCCTTTAGGAAAATCATTTTTGTGACAGAATGGAGGATGGATTGGAGTGGGGAAGATTTGAGACAGGCAAACCCACCAGCAGGTTATTGTGATAATCGAGGCATGAGATGATAAGGACCTGCACTAGAATGGTGGCAGTGTCAGAGAAGAGAAGAGGAATTATTTGAGAGATACTCCAAAGTTGAAATCAACAGGCTTTGGTAGCAGATTGGATATGGGAGGATAGAAATAGTGAGGAGCTGAGGACGACTCCTAAATTGTGAGCCTGGGGGACTGGGAAGATGGTGTTTCCTTCCACAATAACAGGGAAAGTAGTATAAATATATAAACTATTATTATTATTAGTCATACTCTAGATTCAAATCTTATAAAAACTGTGACCATGGACAAGTCATATAAGTTTTTCCTGGTAGTAATGTTTTTTTGTTAGTGGAAGTCCTTATACTTAAAAAAATTATAGGACCTCAACATAACAGTTTCTGTCACTATTTCTCTCTCTCTGTCTCTGTCTCTGTGTGTGTGTGTGTGTGTATCGTGTTTCTGTCTCTGTCTCTGTGTGTATATGTGTGTGTGTGTGTGTCTCTGTGCCTCTTTCTCAGAATTTACGATAATCTGGAAAGCTATTTCTAGCTTCATTTAGACGGATTCATTCACTTTTATTGACTATACACTATGTTTGCAATTTTAAAAAATCTTTGTTTTTTTTTCCCTTGTCTTGAATGCTTTAATAAGTGAATCTTTCCATGATTCTCTTTCAGTTCCTGTCTATATTCTACTCTTCTTGGAAAACTTCCCTGACAATACTAACCCCACAGGAAATATTGATCTCTCCTTTGATTTCCCTTCACATTTATTATCTAAACCACATTTTTTTTCATAAAATTTCTATTTTTCTAGATACATATTTTTGTGTCTATATAAAATATCTCCTTAATTAGATTGTAAGCTCTTTGAGGTCAGGGAAGGTTTCTTACTTTTATTTGTATCCCTATGAAATCACACACACAATTCTTTGCACAGCATAAGTACTCAGTTCATTCCTGTTGACTTGATGAAATTAACTTTTGATGACCTTCCTGAAGATTATTCGTGATTTGGATTATCTGGGGCAACATTTTAAATCCCTGTCATTGTCTAGTTTTGGCAAATGCTTTGAGGCTAAGGAAAAAAAATAATTAGGAAGGTAAATTTGAAGAGGCAAAAAATCCCCATTGAATTCAATCTAAAACCAAATGAAAATGATTTTGAGATTATCCAGTATATTGGATTATCTGCTCTATCACCCCCTTCCATTACTTTAAACAGTTGGGGATTACCAGAAACTCATATGGAAGCAGATTATATTTGGATGTATCTCCTTGAAAAGAATAGAAGTCCTAAATCAGCTAAGGCAAGCTGTAACAGGCTGCACTTGTGTGTGAGTGTGTATGTGGCATGTGTGTGGAAATCAGTCTCCATATACACCAAAGGAGCCCAGTGGGTCCAAAGTTGGATGGTCTTTGGCCTCTTGGTTTAGATACGAATAGCTCCTACCTAACTCTGACTGCTTTGATAAGCATCTTCCTTGCAAAGAGAAAGAAGGCAAATGCTACTTCTACAGAGAGGGCGTTAAGAAAAGTACAAAACCTAGGAAAGCAGTGGATTCTGTCACAATCTGGACATTAGGAAGCTGTGCCCTCTGGCAAGGGGCTTCCTTGTGGCATCTTCACAATTGTTCATCATTATTCTTGTTTTCCCCTGGGATTTGTAGCCTTTACTGAAAGTTGGCATAATCTACCTAAGCAAGCAAGTGAGAATCTCCAGCTTAGTGCAGGTTATAACTTCAGCATTCCCTGGCTGAAGCTACTACTATTTAAATTATACATACAATGAGAATGCTGCTGGTAGAAACTAAATATAGGTACAGAATTGTTCTACATTTGATATTTGGTAGCTAGGCAGTTCAGTGGAATGAGTGCTGGACCTGGAGGCAGGAAGATCTGAATTCAAATCCCATCTCAGATACTCACCATGTGCCTTTGGGAAAATCACTGAAAGTTTCAGTCTTGTTTTCCTCATCTATAAAATGGGGAAACAGGTTTATGAAGCTGAAAGAATACATACACATGGATAACTAAAAAGATGTTCATATGTGTGTGAATCTGTGTGGATATACATACATGTATATGTATCTATATCTTGTGTATGTTTAATTTGCAAAACAAAGTAACATATGCATTTTTAAACAAACACACCTCAATAGCTTTGAGATATCACACAAGCCTCTTCCTCACCCTTAATATCCAAGATGTTTCCAAGTCTTGTCCCCCTTTCCCCCCTTTCCAATTTTCTTTTCAACTTTCACATCATCTCTTACAACTCCACTCCATTAACCACCTGCCTGATTCAAATACTTAACACTTCTTTCCTGGATTTATGCAATAGTCTCCTGAGTGGAAATCAAACTTCTAATTTCTTCTTTCTTCTATCTACTTTCCACACAGGTGTCAAATTAATCTAACTAAAGCTCAGGTCTAACCATGTCACTCCCCTGCTCTAGAAGCCTTGGTGGTTCCCTAGTGTCTCTAAGATAAAATACAAATTCTTCAGCTTGGCATTTAAAGCCCTTCACAGTCTGGCTCCAGGCTATCTTTCCAGGCTTATTTCTCATTACTCCCTATCTGCACCCTAAATGCCAGCCAAATATTCTAACTTGCTGTTTCCTTTAATTCAATATTCCATCTCCTGTCTCCCACCTTTTGCATCTCTCAGATCTTGGCATAGGGTCTGGCACATAGTAGGTATTTAATAAAAAATTATTGATTGGCCGACTAATTTTGAATAGATAGATGGATTGATATATGGATGGATAGATAGAAAAAGCATTTGTTAGACACTGTGTGAAATGCTGGCAAGACAAAGATAAGGTGGGGAAAAAGCAGTCCAAGCAATTGGAAAGTGGGGGAGGGAGATACCAGAGCAGAGTGGAGGTAGGAGAAAGACAGGGAAACTCTAGAAAGTTAGAGAGAAGTGAGAATGGATGGCCTAGACTCTTCATGACTGAGTAGTGAAATGCTGGAAATAAGTGAGTCATAAAACAGGAGTAGAAGCTATTTCCTATACTCAGAATACTCTTCCTTCTTGCCCCAGCTTCTTAGAATCCCTTTTTTCAGCTTGTGAACATATTTTCTATAGGAAGTTTTTCCTGATCGTTTAATTATTATTTACTACTCCCTTACCCCCTCCCCCATTCCTACTTTCTTCCTCTCCTTTTCTCCTCCTCCTCCTCCTTCTCCTTTCTTTGTCTCTTCCTTTCTCTTTCCCTCTCTCAATAGCTATATCTTTCTTCTCTCTCTCATATGTGTGTATATAGATAAATAGTTAGATAAGGAGTAAATACTAACATCTAGATTATATATATATATACACACTCTATATATAGAGAGCATACTATATAGAATATATTATATAGAATATGTTTTTTATTTACATGTATTGTATGTAATTAGAATGTAATCTTTTCAAGGGCAAGGATTTTTGTTGTGTTGTGTTTTGTTTATTTTTATTTTTGTTTCTTGTCTTTGCCTTACTGAAGCATGCATAGTGTTTTACCCACTGTGGACACTTAAAACTGATTGAATTGGGATGCAAGCTTGGAAAATGTGAATTGTTTCCTGCACCACTCAGTGCTTCAGTACCTTTTGGTTGATGGTGGAGAGGATGAGGAACAAATAATAATGTTCACCATGACCCTCTACATTGGACAAGTTACCAGTGCAATTATATGAGACTTTCTTACATCCTCCTAAGAGGCTGACTGCTAAAGGAATTCATCAGGGAGCCAGCTAAGCTCTGGTACTGACTGATGGCCAGCCTAGTGATTTGTCGAACTGGCTCCCCCTGCAGGACCCAGCTTGGCAGCTCTGGCAAGGACACACCGTTGAAAGAGCACCAGCCAACCCCCATCATTTGGCAGGTGTCTTGCCTTATTAGGAAGATTGCTTATTGGTTTGGCTGGAAATGCTAGGAACATTGGAGAACCCTGAAGTCCAGGGGGGGAAAATCAGTTAATAAAAGGAAACACCTGACTCAAAGCATGTTATTTAACCAAATTAGGAAATTAGCTAATATTGCAGAGCAAATTATGCTTTCCTTATGCAAAACCAGAACAGACTTAACTGAGAAAGCCCTCCCCTCAATTCCATTCAAAGCTTGTACAGACTCTTGTATTTAACCCCTTCAGATATGTAAGTTAATAGTAGAAATGTCACATGTAGACTAGTATTTCATTAATACAGCTTCTTTCTCCTATTAAATTATGCTTATCTTTTGCATTTAGATCAAATGAAAATTGACTCCCAAGTCTATGAATCTGAATAAATAGTATTTTTTCCTTCGTACTCCTGAGAGTTTGGATTTTTGGCATCTCTTTGCCCAGTGTGAAAAAGAGCCCAACTTATAAAACAAAAAATTGGTTCTTCTTATCTCTCTTAGTTCATTGTTTCTTGTGACATAGAAATTTCAGGTTCATACTTCCATGATTCTTGATTATATCTGCATTTTCCATCTAGACAAACATATGTACCATGATGAAACTATCATTCTCTTTATCCACAGTTGCTTGGTCTCACCACCACTTTATAAATGGAAGCCCTCTTGAATCTCAGTCATTGCCATTATACTCATTTTCAAAGGAGTACTCTAAAGAGTGGCATAGCATATGTCATCTGATATCTCTCAATGGCACCCTTTTCTGTCTCATGCCATATTTGCTTTCAGAAAGATGCAGTTATTAGTTCAGGAGATTAGATTTCTGTTGGTGGTAACAATTCTACTTCTTGATTCTTCAGTCCCTTTACCCTCAACCAAAGGCACCTGAGGATGCCCAGAGTTATCATCATACATTTTCATGCTAGTCCATTCCCATTTCCCCTGGGGAGAATCTGGCCAACTATATATTCATTGCTATTTTCCCCATTATTTATTACCTAGACAGAATAGCATGATTAATTATTGATCATAGACTAGTAACTGATTAAAGTGCAGTTCTGATCAGCAGTCAAAAGTCATTTGTTTTCCGACATTCATAGTTCCTTCATAGCAAGTGGCAGAACAATATTCTCCCTTTTCAGTGTGTAAAATATATGACACCTGTAGACTGGCTGTAGTTATAAACCAGCTCTGGAACCTTCATCTATACTTTGTCTTAATAAATGTGAAATAATGATTTGCCAAAAGAGAACAACTGTTTGGAAGATTTACATGTGGTGAAATACTATTTGAAATATAATAAGGGAATTCTAATTAGAATTATTTCACATGAATTAAGTACTTCACCAAATAGAAATTCACAATGATAATTTCCATGCCATCTGGGAATCATATCTATTTGTCTTTTCCTTCCTAGTTGCCTTCCTTCCTTTTCTTCCTTCTTTCTCTCTTTCTCTCTTTTCTCTCTTTCCTTCTTTCCTTCTTTCTTTCTTTCTTTCTTTCTTTCTTTCTTTCTTTCTTTCTTTCTTTCTTTCTTTCTTTCTTTCTTTCTTTCTTTCTTTCTTTCTTTCTTTCTTTCTTTCTTTCTTTCTTTCTTTCTCTCTTTCCTTCTTTCTCTCTTTCTCTCTTTCCTTCTTTCTCTCTTTCTCTCTTTCCTTCTTTCTTTCTCTCTCTCTTTCTTTCTTTCTTTCTTTCTTTCTTTCTTTCTTTCTTTCTTTCTTTCTTTTTTCTCTTCCTGTCTTTTTCTGTCATCTTTTTCTGTCTTTCCTTCTATCTTTCTATCTTTCTGCCCACTTTTCCATCTGCCTTTCATGTCTGCCTTTCTTTCTCTCTTTTTCTATCTTTCTCTCTTTCTTCCTTCTTCCTTTCCTCCTCCCCCTTCCTTCTCTCCCTCCCTTCCTTCCTCTCTTTATCCCTCTCTTCCTTCCTCTCTTCTTTTCTTCCCTTTCTTCCCTCCCTTCCCTCCCTTTCTTCCCTTCTTTTTCTTCCTTCCTTCCTTCCCTTCCTTCCTTCCTTCTTTCCCCTTCTTCTCTCCCTCCTTCCCTCCCTTCCTTCCTTCCTTTCCTTCCTTCTTTCCCTTTCTTCTCTCCCTTCCCTCCCTTCCTTCCTTCCCTTCCTCCCTTCTTTCCTTCTCTTCCTTCCTTCCCTTCTTTTCCTCCCTTCCCTCTTTTCTCTTCCTTTCCTTCCTTCCTTCCTTCCTTCCTTCCTTCCTTCCTTCCTTCCTTCCTTTTTTCTTTCCCTTCTTTTCCTTCCTTCTTTCCTATTCTTCCTTCCCATCCTTCTTTTTCTTCCTCCCTTTCCTTCCTTCCCTTCCTCCTTTCCCTTCCTCCCCTTTCTTCCCTTCCTTCCTTCCTTCTTTCCTTCCTTCCCTTCTTTCTTTTCCTTCCATTCCTCCCTTCCCTTTCTTCCCTTCCTTTCCTTCTTTTCCTTCCCTTCCTTCCTCTCCTTCCTTCCTTTCCTTCCCTTCCTTCCCTTCCTTTTTTTCCTTCCTTCCTTTCCTTCTTTTTCTTCCCTTCCTTCCTTCCCTTCCTTTCCTCCCTCTCTTTCTCCCTTCATTTCTTCTGTTAAAAATTTGATGAAGAATTTTCTGTGTAATTTAGAGCTGGCAGGTAAGCATCATGATTGTGAGTACAACCACTTGATGCTTTTCCCATTTTTGTATTCCTCTTATCCCTACCCCAATTTTATCCCCCCTCCCAGGTACCAAGTAGTTTACAAAATATAAGTTATTGCCCTTTTGATTTAACCAGCTTGTTTTAAATGCCTACTATGTGTAACCTATTGTGCTAAGGGTTTGGGAAATAAAGAAAAAAATAAAACATTCCTTGCTCTCAGATATTTACATTCTCCTAGAGTGATTCAATATGTGTCCAAATGAATAAACATTAAGTTTATACAAAATAACAATGTAATTTCAAGAGCACTAATAATGGAGGATGGGAAGCCTGGAAAGGCTTCATGAAGTAGAATATGGATCAGTCACTAGTAGTGAATCTGACAATTTTATGAAGCAGGGGAACATCTATACAAAGTCATAGAGATAGGAGACAAAACATACTCTAAGCAGGGAACAGTATATCAGTCTGGGCAGTAAAGAGGGAAGTAATATTATGATTTTTAAGTTAAAAAATAAAACAAATGCATAAACCAGATGAGGTTTCACTATAACACCTCTTTGACAGTTTATTGTTCTCATTGTGTGAGGAGATACTGTTGGACAAGTAATCAGGAGACCAGGTTGTGAATGAATCCTCTCTCAACCATTTACTTGTTGCATGCCTATGATTTTACCTCACTCAGTTTGATCTGAAATAAGGATAATAATAGTTGTACTATTTCAGACTTTTTTAAGAAAAAAAAACAATTGTTAAACTATAGTTTAGGTGATCTATCATCATAATCATCATCATCATTATTATCAACAACATCATCATTTCAACATTCCTAAGATTTACTGTTTCTTCTCTTTTATTGATGGAAATACTTTCTTTCATCAAAGCAGGCAATGATTTTTCTATGCTCAGACAGAAAAATCTCATATTGTTATTGACATGAAACCTGCCAAAATAGGATGATCCTCAGAGGACTTATACAAAATCCATTGATGATCTCTTGAAGCTTTCTCAAACTGGCTGTCACCCAGTAGACCTGTTTCTCCTCTGATATGGCCCTCCAGATCCTAGGGTCCCATCCAAGCCATGATGACATACACACATATATATACATATATATACATATATGTATATGTGTGTGTGTGTGCATGTGTGTGCATATATATGTGTGTGTATATATATGACTTTAATGAACAAACATTTTTATTAGTATTGCAGCTATGTGTTTATACCTCTAGAGAATGCAAACCACTTCTACATGCATTCTTTGAGAATGTGTAGGCAAGTTTAGCTACTCAGCAATGAAGAGAATTTAAGATGCAAGATATTAAAGCCAATGGTCCAAGAGCAATCATTCAAAATACAAGTAAAATAAGCAGAGAGACTATTACCACAAAAGTAGCACTACTAACATACAAAGGACTAGGGGTTCAGCAGAGAGAAGACTCGGTGTTTAACATATGATCTGGAACACGCCCTGGGGTCCTGTTAAAGCCCTTACCGAATTATTCAAATCTGGTACACATATGGCTCTTGGTTAGCTGTGCCTTGGAGAGTGAAGTCCTGAAGTCTGTATTGGGATCAAAAAATACTGTGTGGCTCTCTCTTTTCTGGGATCAGCACAGGGAGAAGCAAATAAAAGCAGAGAGAGTGAGAGGCACCATATGGCACATTACTGCTTAAAACCTCTCAAAGAGGGCCATGGAAAGTGGCCAGTTCAAAGTAAGATAATAGAGATTCCATGCCCTGTTGATCTTTTATATCACCACAAGGCAGTCTGAGTCCTCAAATGACAAGTTCGCCTCCCTCCTTTCCTCTAATCCCTTTCCCCCAATATTCATACATTAACTAGAAATTTCTTGTTTCTTCTTTCCTGGAATTCTTAAAGAAAACTACAACTCTCTGAGAAATGATTTTTCAAACATCAGCATTATTTCCAACCCTCCACTTTATGTCCCAGGGAGACTTCTTGAGCAGAGATGTTTTTCCTCCTTCTGACATCAGTGGGATCCCAATAAAAGTATTCTTGACTATTGGATCTCCCAGTCCATCATTGAAGGTTGGCTCAAAGCCATTTTTGGAATATCAGCAGTTTCTAGTAATGGGACAGTTCCTGGGTGACACTGAACTGCAAGAAAACAAGCTCTCTTGTCGCAACAAGCTTATTTATAGATTCTATGTTTTAGTCAACAATCCTCATCAGATATAGGTGGGCATGGGTGAGAAATCAATAGATTATATGGTCTGTAGCTACTGTGGATTTTATTTTGATGTAGTGGATAATATCTACCAGAGGGATAGACTATTCTTTTTACCTTTATCTAATATTAATTAATTTCTCATTTTATTAGATTTTATTTAATTATTAATTATATAATACATTAATATATAAGGCTATTATAATTGTTATTTAATTATTAGATAAATTAATAATTTAATTTTAACTAGATAATTTATCTATATTAATATCTAAACCAATATTAATATAAAATATTTCTTAGTTATAATGATTCTGTGTGATCTCTATAGTTTGATATAACAGTATCTCTTGATTTATGATCTCTTCTCTATGCACCCTGCCAGTAACCTAGCTTACCTCTTGCCTTGACTGAACCAGTAATCTCCTGACTAGGTGGATTGCCTACAGTTTCATCCCTTCCCAACCCATCCTTAATATAACTGCCTAAATAAGCTTTCTTTTTTTTCTTTTCTTTTCTTTTTCTTTTTTTTTTCTTTTTTTTTTTTGCTGAGGCAATTGGGGTTAAGTGACTTGCCCAGGGTCACACAGCTAGGGAATGTTAAGTGTCTGACACCAGATTTGAACTCAGGCACTCTTGACTTCAGGGGTGGTGCTCTATCCACTGTACCACCTAGCTGCCCCTAAATAAGCTTTCTAATGTACATGCCTGACCATGTCTCTCTTTTACTTAAAAACATTCAATAGCTTTCCTTTGCTTAGGGGATATAATGCCAACTTCCTACACTAGCATTTTATATCCTTCTGAGTCTGATATCAAGCTCCCTGCCCTCCTGTATTTCATACCATTGTACTTCACATTGTCTATATTTTAACAAACTTTACTACATGGGTTTTTCCAATGTCATTCTGCATTCTTCTGGAAAGTACATTTGTTCAGTTCATCCTCCATGCCTGGATTCTTTCTCCATTTTTGCTTATTGAATTTGATTTCTTTTTTCAAGGGCCAGTTAATGGGCTACCTCCTCCATGAGGAGCACTACTTCCCTCTAGTCTTCCTAATGGAAAGCAATCTTTGCCTCTCCAGTTTTCTTGGAGCATTTCTTAATTTCTCCTTAGCTCTTCTTATTTTATACCTTGGATCATTTTTATTTGTATTCACACCTTACCTCTTTTAAAAGGATATAAACTACTTGAGGTTAGGAATTATGTAGTTTTTTAATCTTTGGATCCCTAGAAGCTAGTGGAGTGCTTTGTACATAATAGGTATGTAATAGATGTTTATTGAATTGAATTGACCAGAAATGACTAGAATTCTGGTTCAGTAGTAAGGAGGTAATTAGGAAATAATCCAGACATTTACGAGTACCAAAAACCAAATTAATAATTGAATTTGAGCTAAATTGTACCAGAAATGTAAGAATTTAATCACAGCATGAACAAAATAGTATATAATAATAATAATAATAATAAAAACGAGAGATATGTAGCACTTCCTAGGGATGTTAGGCATTGGAGGTTACTCAAGCTCTCTAAAACCTTTAATAAGAGTCCATATGTGAGTAAAGAAAAGTTTTTCAGAGCACAGATTCTAATGGGATTATCAGTACAGTTAAAACTCTAATTTTTGGATGCAAATGGTCCTTGGCCAATGGGAAAATCATTATTCATTCTTTTGTTTTTAAATTGTCTCACTGGGAAAAGATGTGTGGGATTATTTCTTGTCCCTGCAATGGAAACTTTAAGACTAATGAAGTAAGGGAAAATCTGAAGAAACAACTTTTTAAGCACTTTCCTTCTCTTGATAGGAAAAACTTTTACTGACTCAATCCCATTCTTATTCTTCAGGAATAATACATACTGATAATACATATGATAATCATCATAGTACTGAAAAATAGAAACAACAAACAAACAAAAACAACTCTTTTAAAAACCCAATGATTTTCATAATTCTCAAATGGAAATAAGAGACTGTTGTTCTTCCATACTTTCCATATTTTTCCCTAAATATGAGTAGCCTTGGAGTAGTCCAAACAGGGGCTGGAATAGGACAGCTCCAAGATAAATATTATAAAAAGGGAGCATGTTGGTTGGGAACTGACCTCTCTCACAGCCAACCCATGGATATTCAGTTGAATGTAGAGCATTTGTATTCTCTCCTGGAAACTGTTTAACCTCTAGGTGAAGCAACCATTTTAAGTACCAGGTTCTATGCTACCTTAGAGTTCTCTAGGTCAAGAAAAAAAAGACAATTAGGAAAAACAAGTAAAAAAAGTGGGTAATGACAAAAGTCTAATAACACTAGTACAAAGACATTTCCCATAAAATCAGAAGGCAAAATAAACACCATGTTGCATTTGAGTTAAAGAAAAATAACACTAAAGATATGGAAATGATTTACAAAAGGGGCAAAACAATATAAAGCAACAAGCTTTAGAGGGGAAAAAATGAAAATGGATAATTATCCTACTTTTACAGGTCATCTATAATCCAGCTATACTCATTCCTTGTTTTTAGTAGCTCCCAAATGAGTAGCAGCTCTATAAAAAAAAGTGGAAACAACTAGCTAAAACATAGGCTTTTAAACAGGAATAGCATGAAATTTTTGGGAACCAGATAATTAAGAAATGTAAACAATAGACTGAGACATTGATATTTTATACTAGTGGCAATAGGGAGCTATTGAAGTTTCTTTTTTGAGGTGGTCTGTACAGGGGAAGAGAGCCCACACTATGTCCCCTTGTAGGGATAGAGTGAGAGTAGAGAAAAAACAGATACCTTCTTGAGGAATCATGGTGCAATGGGAAAATGATTGAATTTTGAATTGGAGGACTTGGGCTCAAAATCCCACCTTTGACATTTACTATATATGTGACACTGGGGTGAACCATTCTCTTGGGGCCATAATTTTCTCATCTATAAAATGGAGATAGGAACAAGATGGTTCTAAGATCTCTTCTACAGCTAAATCTTAAATCTATGACTATGCTGGCCAGTTCCAGCTTCTTGAAAATTCAATCAATCAACATTTATTAAGCACTTACTATGTGCCAGACTTTGTGCTAAGCTCTAAGGATACAAAAAGAGGCAAAAGACAATCCTGCCCTCAAGGAGTTTACAATGGAATGAAGGAAACAACATGCAAATATATACAAAGCAAGTCATATGCAGAATAAATAGGAAATAATTAAAAGAAGAAAGACAATGAAATTAGGAACAATTGGGTAAGGCTTCCTGTGCAAAGTGGGATTTTAGTTAGAATTTCAAGGAAGTAAGGAAGGTCAATGGTCAGAGCAAAGGAGAGAGCATTTCAAGCATGGGGCCCCCCATAAAGAATGTTTCCTGTGAAGAGGTAGAGTATCTTGTTCATGAAACAGCCAGAAGCCAATATCATCAGACTGAAGAGTATGGGTTAGGGAATAAGATATAAGAAGACTAGAAAAGCAAGAAATGGTTAGGTTATGAAGGCCTTTGAACACTAAATACCAAATTTGTATTTTATAGTTCCAAATGAAGAATGGAAACAGTTCAAAGCTAGTCCTTGATAAATATTAATTTGTACCTTTCTATTTCATTATAAGAATCAAATTAAAGCACAGGAATGAAAGAGTGAAAAAAAATCATTAAGCACTATGTGTCAGGAAACGAACTAAGGTGTTGGGATATAAATATAAGTAAAAAAAAAAAATCAATCCCTGACTTTAAGAAGCTTACATTTTAATGGAAAATATCATGTGGAAGGGAATTATATTTGTCAAAGAAAGTAGGAGTTGCAATGGCCTGAAAGTAGGGTGGTAGTAAGGTTTCCAACAAAATAAGGAAGGCAGAAGCTTGCTTCTTAGAACCATGGGCCATAGAGTTAAGGTTAGAGTTCTAGTGGGAAGAGGAATAGAATCAAGAGTATCAGAAGCATGGTTTGGAAATGATCAAGGGGGTTATGTAGTGGCCTGGTTCTAAGCAACATGAGGTGAAAGCCAACTTTTCAGAGCCCAGGATCCCAGAGGGTATATTCCAAATTCTAGTGGGATGAGGAAGAGGGATAGGGTACAGGAAATGTTCAGGAAGTTGGTGAGCATGAATATAAATCTTGTTATATTATCAAAAGAAACCAGATTTCTCCCCCCACCCTGAATAATGATTTCTTCCCTGCTATTTATAACTAGCCAAGAGCCACTGGATTCCTGGAATTCATTAAACACTCCAAATCTTTCAGCAAAATTTTCAAGCAGTATTTTCCTCCTATCTAATAATTATCCACCTTCCTATTGGTTAATCTTATCCATCTATCTTCTTTCTGGCTATGTCCACTTACACTTACAAAGCAATTTTAAAAGAATTAATTATATTTAGTCATATCATTATGTGAAAAGTAACAAGTCATTTTCAAAATAACCAATTATTTGCTAAATATAGCTGTTTTTATTTCCCTTTTGTCTAGTTTCTTGAAACAAGCTAATAGTCATAATTAATTTCTTAATTCTCTCTTTTCCCCATCTTCTCTTTCCATCCTACCTCTTTTCATCTATTTTCTCTTCCTGTTTTCCCCTTAATTTGAAAACTAATATGTAAATTTAAAAGGAAAAAAAAATACCAGGCTACCATCCCTCCCCCATATCACTCCCATATAACCAAACCAGAAACTTTGTGTAAAAAGTCACAGCTAGATCTGTTATTTAAGTATAAATACAGTGTAGATCATTCCTGTAAGGCTTTTAAAATTTTTTTATTTTGATGAGGTAATTAGGGGTTAAGTGACTTGCCCAGGGTCACACAGCTAGGAAGTGTTAAGTGTCTGAAGTCACATTTGAATTCAAGTCCTCCTGATTTCAGGGCTGAAGCTCTCTCCACTGTACCACCTAGCTGTAAGTTTTAATAGGTTATCCAAAGCCATTTGTGAAAACAGCATCATGAAAGAGGTAGGAATATTTACTATGTGGCTTTTGAAATATCTTTTGCAAATTCTAAAATCCACAAAGTTTAATTGTTTACCTGCTTTCATAATGCAAATGTTGCATTCTGAAAAACAAATGCGTCCAGTGTACAATTCTGAAATGAGGAAAAAGACTTGGAAAACACAAGACTTTGTAAGTGAATAAAATTTTAAAATTTATATCCAAATGAAATAGTCAAAATGTATACTCTTAACATAGTGAGAGATTGATGCATATGTATGTATATATGTATACATTTAAGCAGAATGTGTGTATGTGTATATATGTATATACACATATATGTGTGTATATGTATGCATATGTATAAATACCTATTCCATGAACATTAAATCCACTTCCTAACATATGCTAATCTTCATAACATATGTAATATTAAAAGAAAATTTGGTAATACTTTAAATGTCTTATCATTGTGAATTCATTCCATATTCATTGTAATAGCATTGATCAAAATGAATTCATTTGGTATTCATGTAGATGTCACATGTACTTCCATAGGTGTTTCATTGTAAATTAGCATTTCTCAGAGGACACTTAAAATAAGTGTTACTGAAAGTTCTCATTACACATATTGCTGAGATTAGTACATTAAGGATCATGTACTTACATAGTACTAATGCATTTCTGCCACTTAAAACGCTGCCTTACCCATTTCGGATATCTTGCAAATATCTAAGGCAATTTTGAGAATTACTGACATCCTCAAGGAAGTGGTACTTTTATGATTAAGTGGGTTGCCTATATTTTGCTCTGTTATTTTTTTTTTGAACTAGAGCTCTGTTAGATTCAAAAAAAATTTAAATGACTTTTGGAGGAAGACAATGCCAACATTTAAATGACCACTGTGCCCTCAAGAACACAAAGAAATGAGACCTTGTCAGTGAGTGAAATAAGTAAATAAATACAAATCACTGGCAGAAATTTGTGGAATGAGACTATAAGATTTGCAATGGCAAAATTTAACTCTCACTAATTTTTTATAATAATGCTTTTATTTTTCAAAATATATGCAAAGATAATTTTCAACATTCACTTTTGCAAAACCCTGTGTTCCTAATTTTTCTCTCTTCCTCTTCATCTCCTCCCTTCCTTACACAGAAAACAACAATATAGGATAAACATGTGCAATTCTTCTAAATATATTTCCACATTTATTATGATGAAGAAGAAAAATCAGATCAAAAGAGGGAAAAATGAGAAAGAAAAATACAAGCAAACAAACAATAACAACAAAGGTGAAAATACCATGTTGAGATACACATTTGGTTCCCACAGTCCTCTCTCTGGCTCTCTTCACCAAAATTGACCCGAATCATCTCATGTTGAAAAGAGCCAAGTCCATAATAGTTAATCATCACATAATTTTGTTGTTGCTGTGTATAGTGTTCTCTTGGTTCTATTACTTCACTTAGCATCAGTTCATCTTAAATATCTCTCGGACTTTCTGAAATCATCCTGCTGATCATTTCTTATAGAATAATAATATTCAATTACATTAACTTATTCAGCCATTCCCCAACTGATGGGCATGCACTCAGTTTCTATTTCCTTGCTGCCACAAAAAGGGCTGTTAGAAACATTTCTGTACGTAGATCTTTTTCCCCTTTTTAATGATTTTTTTTTGAGATACAGACCCAGTAGAGACACTACTGGATCAAAGGGGCTTGATAGCCCTTTGGGTATAGTTCCAAATTGCTCTCCAGAATGATTGGATCATTTCACAACTCTACCAACAATGTATTAATATTCCACTTTTCTTACATCCCCTCCAATATTTATCATTATTTTTTCCTATCATCTTAGCCAATTTGAGAAGTGTGAAGTACTACCTTAGAGTTGTCTTAATTTGCATTTCTCTAATCAGTGATTTACTCTTACTAATTATAAACTCACTGATGCCTAGATGTACTAATTTTTAGCTTAGTTTATTTCATTCATAAAAATGTCTCATATCTTTATTTATACCCTCCTTCAGATTTGTCCATTAATTTTAAGTAAAATTGTTTTTGTAAAGTTGTAAAGTATATAGAAAAATGATTTTTTTTAAAACAAGAAGTTACTTTCTAGAATAGCTTGATTCATTTAGAAGAAAGAGATAAACAATTAAGGGAAATAATGAAAATAAATAAGGAGAGGAAAAATATGCAAGTCATTTTAGAAAATAGAAATAATAAAATTTATTTTTACTGCTTAGAAAATAGAAAAATAGTTCATTGGACCAGAAAAGACAAGTTAGGCCCAGAAGCAAACAAACATACTATGTTCAAAGAACATAGTTCCCCTTTCAACAAACACTTCTGGTAAAACTGGAAAGCAGCTTGGGTAAAGTTAAGTTTAGACTGGCATCTTATGCCACATGCAAAACTATGCTCCAAATGATTTAATAATATAAATGTAAATATTATCATAAAGTTAGAGAACTGTATCTTTTATGATCATGATTGGATGAAAATTCATTATTTTATAAGGAACAGACCAAGATAGGAAATTTAAATGATATTAAAGTTCTGCATTAATAAAGTCAATGCAGCTAGAATAAAAGGACAAGACTATAGATTTAGGAAATATTTGTTTGTCTCATTAATTTAGTGGAAATTGATACAAATATATTATTGAGAACCATTCCCAAATAAATCAGCATATGTTAACAATCCTCAAAAGATAAATTAGGGATTACCAATGATCATATTAAAATTTTCTAAATTAATAATAGAAATGCAATTCAGAGATATCACTTTGTAACCATAAAATTAACAAAGATAGTAAAAGATGGAATTATTCATTGTTAGAGGATTAAGACAAATAGAAACACTAAAACTTTATTGGTGAAACTGAATTGATTGAATGATTCTGGTTTTTTTTCTTTTTTGTTTTTGACAATACGATTGGGGTTAAGTGACTTATCCAAGATCACAGAACAAATGTCTGAGTTGAGAAAGTAACTCACTCAGTATCAAAAAAGCACTTAGTAGTCAACCTGGGATTTAAGCCCAGTTTTAGAGATCTCTTATTCCAAATGCAATATTTTTTCTCCTATTCTGTGCTATAGTTGACATCATAGTTTTGTGCAGTTTTATCTAACTGGCTTCTGTTTGTTGTCTTTGCTGCAAGGGAGGATCCCATGGTATAGGATTATTTGGAAGTGATATAAAACCAAAATATGTTGACAAACTTTTTTTGTTAAAGAAAGAAAAGAAAAGTTGAGTTTGGAAGAAGACATGTGCAAATAGTAGCAGCAAAAAGAGTGAAGAAAAATAAGATGAGCATGAGTGAGATGATCTTGCCAGGAAGTCTGGATGAGTGGGGAACAAAGACAAATAAGAATGATGCAGCATCCCAGGAACACTTGGAGATGTCTCTACTTCACCACTAATTACAAAAGAAGTGTGGCATTTCCTAATTCAAATGTGTCATTCTCACAGGACTTGCATTTGTTGAGTCAAATGCTCTCCAAATCAAGACATGTATCTAAAACATGCTCTTAGATGTTCTAATTAAAGGTACTTCCCAAACCTTTATTTTTTTCTTGGAAGAGAGAATTCATTGCTGTTGGCTGTGGTCTTCTGTTAGGATTCCCTTGTAAATCAAGGAGAAAGAGGTTTGGTAAAGAAGAAGATATTCCACAAGGCATAACATCCAATTCTATGATCCATCAGGTGACATTTTAAGACCTACTTGTGTTTGGTAGATTTCAGTCTATTATTTGAGGGCTCCTGCCTCATTTGCATTCATTTTTACAAAAATAATACGTTACATTAATGATAAATTTTTTTCTTTGAAAATTATTCCAGGACTAGTATGGAAGAAATTAGGCATTGACCCACACCTAACACCATATACCAAGATAAGGTCAAAATGGATTCATGATCTAGGCATAAAGAATGATATTATAAACAAATTAGAACAATGTAGGATGGTTTACCTCTCAGACCTGTGGAGGGGGAAGGAATTTGTGACCAAAGAAGAACTAGAGGTCATCATTAATCACAAAATAGATAAGTTTGACTATATCAAGTTAAAAAGTTTTTGTACAAACAAAATGAATGCAGAAAAGATTAGAAGGGTAGCAGTAAACTGGGAAAATATTTTTACATCCAAAGGTTCTGATAAAGGCCTCGTTTCTAAAATATATCGAGAATTGACTCAAATATATAAGAATTCAAGCCATTCTACAATGGATAAATGGTCAAAAGATATGAACAGACAATTTTCAGACAAAGAAATTGAAACTATTTCTGGTCACATGAAAAGGTGCTCCAAGTCACTATTGATCAGAGAAATGCAAATTAAGACAACTCTGAGATATCACTACATACCTGTCAGATTGGCTAAAATGACAGGAAATGATAATGATAACTGTTGGAGGGGATGTGGGAAAACTGGGACACTGATACATTGTTGGTGGAACTGTGAACGGATCCAACCATTCTGGAGAGCAATTTGGAGCTATGCTCAAAAAGTTATCAAACTGTGCATACCCTTTGACCTAGCAGTGTTTCTACTGGGCCTATATCCCAAAGAGATTTTAAAGGAGGGAAAGGGACCCACATGTGCAAAAATGTTTGTGGCAGCCCTTTTTGTGGTGGCAAGAAACTGGAAATTGAAGGGATGCCCATCAATTGGAGAGTGGCTGAATAAATTATGGTATATGAATGTTATGGAATATTATTGTTCTGTAAGAAATGACCAACAGGAGGATTTCAGAGAGGACTGGAGAGACTTGCATGAACTGATGCTGAGTGAAATCAGCAGAACCAGGGGAACATTATACACAGCAACAAGACTATACGATGATCAATTTTGATGGACATGGTTCTCTTCAACAATGATGTGATTTAAACGAGTTGTTCAGTGATGAAGATAGTCATATACATCCAGAGAGAGGCCTGTGGGAACTGAGTGTGAACCACAACACAGCATTTTAACGCTTTCTGTGAATATTTCCATGCATTTTATTTTCCTTCTTAGGTTGTTTTTTCTTCTTCTCTTTCTAGATCTGATGTTTCTTGTGCAGTAAGATAACTGTATAGATATGTATATATGTATTGTATTTGTCATATAATTTATCCTATCTAGCATGTATTAGATTACCTGTCATCTAGGGGTGGGGGTTGGGGGGAAGGAGGGGAAAAGCTTGGTAAAAAAAGTTTTTTCAAAGGTCAATGTTGAAAAATCACTCATATGTTTTGTAAATAAAAACCTTTATATATATTAAAAAAAACAAAACAAAACAAACAAAAAAAAGAAAATTATTCCAGGAGAGCAATTTGGAACTATGCCCAAAAAGTTATCAAACTGTGCATACCCTTTGACCCATCAGCGTTTCTATTGGGCTTATATCCCAAAGAAATCATAAAGGAAGGAAAGGGCCCCACATGTGCAAGAATGTTTGTGGCAGCCCTTTTTGTAGTGGCTAGAAACTGGAAACTGAAGGGATGCCCATCAATTGGAGAATGGCTGAACAAATTATGGTATATGAATGTTATAGAATATTATTGTTCTGTGAGAAACAACAGGCAGGACGATTTCAGAGAGGCCTGGAGAGACTTGCATGAACTGATGCTGAGTGAAATGAGCAGAACCAGGAGATCATTATACATGGCAAGAACAATACTATATGATGATCAATTCTTATGGACATGGCTCTCTTCAACAATGAAATGTTTCAAACCAGTTCCAATTGTTCAGTGAAGAAAGCCATATACACCCAGAGAGAGGGATGTGAAATGTGGACCACAACACAACATTTTCATGCTATTGATGTTTGCTTGCATTGTGTTTCCTTTCTATGATTTTTCTTTCTTGTAGATACAATTTTTCTTGCACAAAAATGATAAGTGTGGAAATATGTATACATATATTCGATTTGTCAAGTATTTTAACATAATTAACATGTAGTGGATATCCTGCCATCTAGGGGAGGGGTGGGGGGTAGGGGAGGAAATTTCTAACAAAAAGCTTTGTAAGGGTTAATGTTGAAGAATTACCCATGCATATGTTTTGCAAATAAAAAAAGTTTTAATAAAAAAAAAAGAAAATTATTCCAGGATATCAGAGAGGCCTGGAGAGACTTACATGAATTGATGCTGAGTGAAGTGAGTAGAATCAGGAGAACATTGTATACAGTAATAGCAAGATTATACAATGATCAATTCTGATCAACATGGCTCTTTAAATCAGTGAGGTTATTCAGGCCATTTCCTATAAACTTATGATGGAGAAAGCCATCTTTACCCAGAGAAAGGATTGTAGAAACTGAGTGTGGATTACAACAGAATATTTTTACTTTTATTGTTTGCTTGCATTTTGTTTTCTTTCTCAATTTTTTCCTTTTTGATCTGATTTTTCTTGTGCAGCATGATAAATAATTGTGGAAACATATATATAGAAGAATTGCACATATTTAACATGTATTGGATTACTTGCCATCTGGGGGAGATGTGGGGGAAGGGAGGGAAAATTTGGAACACAAGATTTTTCAAGGGTGAATATTGAAAATTATCTATGAATGTAAGTGTTATAAAAATTTAAAAACAAAAAAAAAATTAAAAAAGAAAAAGAAAACTTTCAGGAAGTGGAGCCATGATGGCGATATAAAGGCAGGACCCTGCCCAACCTCTCCCCTAAATTGCTCCAAATTTCTTTAAATAATGACTCTAAACAAATTTTAGATCATCAGAACATACCCCAAAGATATTTTCAAGCTGAAGACAACTTAGTATGTCAGCAAAAAAGTATTGAGGCACCAGGGTGGGAGTCCAGCATGAAATCTCAGCACAGGCTATGTCAACCCTGGTCCTGGCCCCAGCGCAGCTACTGACCCAAGTACAACCCTGGACTCTGTCCTAATCACTGCCTGACCTCTGAATCAATACCAGTGGCTTCCAAACCTCTCAGCCCAGAGAAACTAAAGAAGAGCTGGAAGATCAGCAGAAAAGGTCTGTTGAACCAGCACAACCCCAACAGTGCCCAGCCTGGCTGCAGACCCAACCTGGCCTCCAGCATCAGTGAGGCAAGACCTCTTACTCAGCAGCAGTGCTGAAGGCTTCTGTACCTTTCTGCCCTAGAGTCACCAGAAAGGACTTGGAAGGTCATCAGAGAGGGTCTGTGGCAGCAGAGTGGGAATTCTGCGTGAAATCCCAGTGCAGGCTGTGTTAGTAGAGCCCAGGCCCCAACTCTGGTGGGCCCTGGGGTCAGCAAAGCAGGACTCTGTTGGTCTAGCACCCTAGATCTTCAGCTACAGTATTATGAGGACACTTCTAACAGCCCTTGGGCAGAAACGAGGGCTTGTGGTCAGTGCTCTGGAAGGATCACCAAAAACAGCTGCACAAAATCCCTGAAACTTGAAGTGGTACATCCTTCACCCTGGAAACAGATCCCCATTTTAACAAAGAACTAAAAGCCAAGTAAAAGGAATATGAGCAGACAACAGAAAAAGATTCTGACCATAGAAAGTTATTTTGGTGACAAGGAGAATCAAAACACACACTCAGAAGATGATAATGAAAACTATTCCATAAATGGTGAAGGGTCACAAATCCTAAAGTTCCTGGTGTTGGTAGACTCCACTACAGAATAAGAACAAGAAGTAACATTTATATAATGTTTTAAGGTTTGCAAATTGCTTTTGACATATAGGATTTGAGTCCAGAAGCCCAAGAGCATGGGATTCCTTACTCACTGATAGAAATCAAAGCTCTATACCTCTGTGAGAAGTGGGGGAGAGTTGATAAGAGGAAGAGAAAGGGGAATTTCATTCTTTTCAGACTGTCTTCCAGTTCTTCAACTTTTCTTTGGACTCTGCAGTCACTTCAAGTACTTCTGGCTTTCAAATGAGAAAAAGACAGACATACACATGATAAAGAGAAAGGCAGAGACAGAGACAGTAACAGAGAGAGAGACAGAGATGATGATGGATAATGCCAACCCCATTTCAAACTGTTGAAAGGGGAATAGGATCTTTGGCATGAGAGAAGCTAGTAGTTTCCATTGCACCCTTATGCCTAGCTAGTTATACTAGAGACTTCAGGGAATTTCTCATTGGTTGAGATCAAGGACTTTCTCCCAGTTGTCAAGTTCTTTCATTTTGTGATGTCTAGTATATATTCTCCTATGCATAATTCTCTGATTTCTGTTTTTCTACACCTTGATTAAACTGCTATGTTCATTGTGAACCTAGTAATTGGTGGGAAACAAGTCCAGCCTTGGATATACAGTTAGGCCCCTCCTTTCTTTATTAATGAACAGTAATCAAAAGATTAACTTGAACCTGAAAACTACATTTTGAACTCTAATATTATTTAAGGGAGCAATTAGATATAATTCTAGCCTAGTGCCCCCTCATACTCAGGATATCAGAGTTGCCAAGCTTTTGACTCCAACCTCTTACTTCCCCTCCTGGCAGAAATAAAAATCTCCTTTGGAAAAAAATGTTATGGGGAAGAGAGAGTAAAGATGTCTGTTCTGGCCTCCCTTCAAACCTTGTTATTATACTATTATTCTACATGTGGGGACTGACCTCACTATGTGTTTTCTCATTTATCTCCCCATTTGACAAATGGGGAAATTGAGGCTTAGACAGATCAAGTGACTTTCCCAGCTACTATTTTGTGTTACAGAAATGCTTTTCCTCTTTAAACAGAAGCTCTTTAAAGGAAGTGGTTTTGGTTTTTATTTTTATATCCTAAACTTAATGTAATTTTACCAACCTCTCTTTGTGGAGACTGTCTTTTTCCTATCTGTTTTTACACCTGTTACTACATTGGAACTTCATTCCTGAAATGGACCTTCTTTCCTCCATCCTCATCATCAGGAGGTGACACCTAATTTGGAACTGACATAGTTTCCTGCAGGCCACCAGACTCACACCTGCAGAATTTGTCGGCACATCCGTTTTGAAAACACACAAAATGGGTAATTGGGCACACAAATGCCTATTTGCATTGCAATTTGGCATTTGTATACACAATGATGGATTTTTTCATGTGCAAATGTGGGGTCTGCATGTGCAAAATGGATATGTCTTCAAGTGGGGAGGACTTTGCTTTTTAGAAACCTGTTCAAAATTTGATAAATGCTAGGAAAATAGGTAATGTACTTGAATGCAGTTCTGTTGTTCATCTTGTTCAGGTAAATGTTATGTGATAACACATATGTAGCTTCAGTTTATGGAAGATTCTTACTGGCTATTCATAGGGAAAACAGATTTTTTACCCCCACTGGTTAAGAAGAATCAAAGAATAGGCAAGTCCAATGAAGGCACAGCCTTTGCTATTGACAAGGGAAACAAATATCAAACACTTCATTATTTATCACATCTAAGAAGTGCAATGCCTTCACTATGATTAAATAAACAGTATTATACAATTAATTCCATGCTACATAGTTTCTGTTTCTCTTAGTAGGTGCTTAACAAATGTTTATTGATGACTGATCATATATAGCTCCAAAAGTAGAATAATACACCTGCCATTTTAGTATTGAAAGTGTTCTGACAAGATTAGCCTGGTCCTTGGACAAAAGTGGAAATGCAGATTGTCAAGATGTTCCATATCTCCTGATTTTTTAGATTTTTTTCTTCATATCTTCTTTTATCTGCACCATGCCCCTAATTATTAGACATCTCAGCACTTTCTCCATTAGATTGTAAACTCTTTAAGAACTGAAACTGTCTTTTACCTTTTTTTGTACCTCCAGGGCTTAGCACAGTACTTAACACATAGTAGGAGTTTCATAAAGGTTTATTAATTGAAGCCTTCTGTGTGAAGGGCATTGTACTAGTTTCTGGAGAAGCAAAGATAAAAATAAAATTATCGCTTTCTTCAAAGAGATTCTATTCTACCTTTTATAGTTACATTTGTGCCACTTGTACATAAATAAGCATAATGGTCAAATGAATTCTATTTTCTACATGCTGAATTTGCAATCCCTTCAGGCCATCTAGGAAGAGACATCCAGCAGGTCTTCAAGGATATGTGAGGAGTTCAGGAGAGAGATTAAGTCTGGCTACATAGATTTGAGAGTCAACTGTGTAGAGCTGAGACTTGAATGCGAGGGAGCTAATGAAATCTTCAAAAAAGAATATGAAAAAAAGGGAAAGAAAAAGATGATGTTTTGGGAGTGCTTCTTCTAAGAAGAATTTCCTCACTATCTGTGCTCCTATCCTCCTCACTACTGCCTTTATGCCTTTGCTCATAATTCTCCAGAATAATATGTCTCACCCATACTTCTGATCTCCCTCTATGGTCCCTTCTTCCCCAAAACCTTCTTGGCTACCTCTAGTCCATAAGCTATTTCCTCTTCTCAAAACTAGTACAGTGATGGAAGGTCAGAGCAAAGAACTTAGCACATGTCTACTTTATGCCAGTCTCTGCTTGCTTTGTACACATCTTATTTTCCCGAGTCAGTGAACTCAAGAAAAGATTCCAACTTCCACCCCAGACACAATGCTAGGCACAGAGCTACAGTATCAACAATAAAACATGTCAACTTGATTTGTCATCTCAGAGAATTGAAATTCATCAGCAGAAAGTTTAAGAGATGAAAGTGTTGCCAATGACATTGAGCTCCACTGGATGTTCTATATTTACAATGTTACAAGAATACCAGCTTATTATTATTGTTTTTTATTTAAACTCCAGTTCCTCCCCTTTCCTCCTCCTCCTTCAGCATAACAAGGCCCTAATGGGCTTCATGTCCAAGTGCTTATTTTTATTAAAGACAAGTGTAATCTTTTGTAGTCCAAATGTCCCTATCATAAATGCTAACGGAGAAAAATATTAGGACTCATTTATTTATGAACCTGTTAATAATGAGGTTCAGTTACGAAAAAAGGCTTCCTCAGCAAAAGCCTGCTGAACAAACAATGCTCGCTAGGGAAAAAAAAACAGAGCTAGTTAGCCTTCCTGACTTAGATAAAGCTATGGAGAAATGACAAGTGCCAGTAATTAGCGAAGCCTCTTCAACAAGATAACCCTATACATCTTTGTCTATTTCAATCACCAAAGACTCCGATTCAGTGTAAAATTAAACCTTGGATGCCATCAATTTCTGTTAACCTCTTTATATTGTTCTGTGTTCATGCCTATGTGATAGATAGGCTTTGTCATTATATTAAATGGTGACATCTCTGCAGACACGTGACCCCCAAACTGTTTGCTCCTTAGCAAAGTATTCTTAATCAGCTCCTGGTGACTTTCACAATAAGGTTTAGGGGTGGGGGCAGGTTTCGAAGCAGGTCCCCATGGGGGATTTCTGGGTGAACAGTAGCTCAGCCATTTGGTTTGCTTAAGATGCCCTGGCATTTTGGCTGGGCCCCTGGCTAGTTGCAATTCAATGTCCAAATCTAGACTCAGTGTCTAAGTGTCTATTCTTTTCATCCCAGAGTTTGGCAGATGGTGTCTGAGTGTTTAGAGCCATTTATTATATTCCCAGGGACATTGAGATGTTTGTGAATTCCTTAGAGGTTTGTCTTTCCTTGACTATTTCCTACTGTCTATCCCAAACCTTCAACTTGCTTTAAAGGACCCCGATCACTCACTTCTTAGGCTGTTATTCTTAATTGGAGCTCTTTTTAAATTTTACTGCTAAATGTCCTTTGCCGAAGATAGGTTTTTATTAATTTATTCATTCATTATTGCAGAGAGCAATAATAAAGGGTATTATCCAAATTGGGAAATAATTGGAAATAATAAGAAATCACTGTTCATCTGTCAGTATAAAGTTTCTCTTGAGTAAATGCTATGTGTGAAGCCGGAGTGTTTGAGCCAATAAGCTGATCCGAACAAATAAACAATGTCTGTTGAAAACCTTTGCTCTCAACTCTGATTTTGGTTGGTTCTTTACTCACTCTTGTCAAAAAGGAAACATACATTTAACACTTACTAGCTGTATGACTCTAGGTAAGTCACCTAACCCCAATTGCCTCACCCCCACTCCCCCAAAAAAGGAAATCCATAAGCAGGTATCATCATAGAGTCCAAAAGAACCTCATCTACAAGACCAGTGTCCAGCCAGGAAAGTTCTGTCAGAAAGTTCCTTTCCTTTTGTTCATTCCATAATCTGTTTCCTGGATGTTCCTGCTTTCATTGTTTTTCTTTTTAGTTTTGCAACCTCTCTAGCTTCTCTTCTTCCACTCACTTCCCTCAAGCATTGCCCTTCTCCCTCCCCAGTCAAGTTAAATCCAACTGACATCCCCCCCCAAAAAAAATCATTCTTTTTCATTTTTTGGATGAGAGAATACAGTATTTACTTACTGTATGGGAGAGGAATTCCCCATTACAAAATTCACTTTCTGTAAATTCCTTCTCACTTTAAACCTATGGTAATAGGTCCCTGGGAAATTTTTACAATCTACCATGTAAATATGTATTTACACAATATTTTAAGATCCACATTATCTAGTCAATAGAGCATAACAGCTCACCATTACAACCTATTGAATAAAATGTATTTAAACAATGTTTAAAAGTACAGGTTACTTATGTGATGAATTGTGACAGCATCTGAGACAGGTGCTGTTTATCATGGGGACAGCTATATTTGGACTCCTTTTAGGTTTTTTTTTAATATTTTTTTTTCATAGAATGAGGTTCAGCCCTAAGACATATGTCACAAAAGACCAGGGGAGAAAAAAGTCACCTTTAGCTATTAGACTTCAGTTCCTCAGAGTTTGAGTGAGTTGTGAGAAGAAGACTTTTCATATCCTAAAAGATATTGGAGATCCAGCAATGAATGAAAGTGGTTATGGTCTATGTGCTTTAATTATTTATTTTGATTTTCAAAATTGAAGGTACAAGATTCTTTGGAGAATGTTTAACAAAATGTGTTCCTTGTCTATGGCTGTCAAAAAGATGTGTTAGCCAGCATCATTCCAGTTATAGGCTCATTCTTTCTGGAGCACCTACAGGGCTTACAACCAAAATCCTGCTTCACCAAAATGAACGGCATCAGCAAATATAGGACATAATATGGAGAAGCCCTCCAAAAGAAATATGTATTGTAAGTCTAAACTGAAGCAGTATTCCCATCCACCTCTCCAAAAAAAATCATTATGAATTTGGAAACTAATAATGCCAAGCTGCTAGCCATTGATACAGAATTAACTTAAAGTTTTCTTTGGGTCAATTTTGACCCTTTCCCATGTTCCACTCCTTTCCTCTGTTTACAATTGAAAAGAAGTTCTCAGGAGATTTGCTTTGCTTCTAGGACCTCATTCTCATTTCTCAATATTCTTCCTCCCCTCTCTAATAAAGTCATTTTATTTTTTTACCCTACCACATCAAAGCCAAAGTTTCAACTTTCTTTCCCAGATATTTCCCAACTTTTCAGGTGTGTTCTAAAGTGCCCCTTTATGTTTAAAAATAGCTTATTTGGTTTAATTTTCATTATTTTTAGGTGTTAAATTTTAGATCAGCTTACTATGTCTTAAGCCACAGTATTAGAATGCTGCTTGACTCACTTCCAAATTGAAGACCTTTTTAAAAAAATTGAAGCAGTCCAATAATTTTAAATCACTCTACACTGTGCATTGCAATTTAAAATTATTGGAGTGCTTCAAATTTTTATAAGCCCTTGAATTTGGAAGTGATCAAGGTTCTAGGCATACTCAGTGTAGAGCAATTTAAAATTATAAGAGCTGTCAAATTTTTATATAAGCACTTCAGTTAGAAAAGGGATTTGGGTTCTGGGCATGTGCAGAGAAGAGCTATTTAAATTATTAAAAGTACTTCAATTTTTTCCCCAAGCACCTGATTTTGGAAGGGTTTTGGTTTGTGCAGTCTAAAGTGACAACTTCCTTTGAGAGCTTCTTTATAAAGAGACTTTCAGTCTTATAAACAGGGCCAGTAATGTGGGCAGATGAAATAAGCAGCTGGTTTCTCATTTAATTTGGAGGGTACCAGAAAGAGCTTTTGCTTTTCCTTCTTTCCCAATTCACTGCTCTAGCCTCCCCGATTCTTCCCCCCCCCCAAAAAAAAAAAAAAACTCAACTGTTTGATACTCTAAGAGATAAGGACTTTCTTTTGGGTTAAGACATTATTTCCAGAAGGCCAGGTTAAAATGCTAATCTCTTAACTAGGAGGTTTAACACATTAAATCATTAACACATTGGTATGGATTAATTTATCAGCAGAAAGTAGTATCCTGAGGGAATAAGGCACAGGGTATATACATTTTGGTAGAAAAAGTAGACAGGCAGAAAGAAGGAATGATAGGTAATCAACTTTTGAGTGTAGGGAGGCTGATATAAGGGCAGAGATGAACTTCAACATGTAAAAAGTAGTACAGGTCTTCCCAGCTCTTCCCAGGGAGTGGTTCAGCACCTCTGAGTTACTATGGGTGTGGTGTTATGAATGAAGGAATACTGAACTTTGCTAATTTTGCCAAAGACTGGCCCTGCATACAAACTAAAATAATCATTTAAAACAGGTGGATTTTCTAAGACTTCCTTTGTTTTATTTGATTTGTGCCATGTCCAGGCCATACACTTTCTCTTTTCTTGAAAGTAAAATATTATTCAGATAAAAACATGTTCTGGGGCAAATTGATCTCAGGACAAAATCAGTAGGTTCAGCTTTTCAAACTTACTTTCAGGAGTTAAAAAGAAAAAAAAAGAAAAAGGGATCTTATTTCATTTTATGTGAAATAAAAGAGAAATATTTTCCCCTCTTCCCAAAGCTTCTTTTCTCCATAAAACTTTGTTTTATTCTGACGTGGGGAGGTAACCCTGGACTTTTGAAGGGCTATGCCAATGGATTGTAAGCTCAGAAAAGATCAAACAAGCTGGAAAGGATTCAAGGAGGATCCCAGGATGACATTTTTAATGTCCATCATTTTAGATCAATATCCCAATGAGTAGAGAAGTTTATTTTTTGCTGAGAACTGACTACCAGGTATGGACTTGTTTTGGCCATAACAACTCCTGAAGTTGACTAGTGGTGGAATGATGGGAATTGTGGTCTGTGTCAGTCAGTACTCACACAGATGAAATAACAGATCCTTGAAGTAAGAAGAGGGGGGAAATGTGCATACATTTCTAAAACAGAAATGAAAGGCTGGATGTAAGATGTGAAGCAGATACTTTGAAAATGTTATCTGTATTAATTTTTTGATTTAGCCAAGTCACAAGTACTCATTTTGAAACATTTCCTTTGGAAACTGTACAAAAACTATGTCCCTATCTTGGAGTAACTGTGTCACTTTACAGAAGGGCCATCTCCAAATGCACTGCATTTGGAAACTGGAGGACTCAAAGTGAACCACTTTGAACTTCAGAGGATTTGTGGTTTCCTTTTAACAGTTGTGTTGCTGACTCTGAAAAATTCTGATGATCCCAACAGTTCACCAAGGTGATGGTGTGAAGCTTCCCTGTGGACTTAGCATGTTTGCTATTTTCTCTCCTAGATGAACAAAAGCCTTAGTCTCCTCAGAAAACAGTAAAAAGACTATGGAGATGTCAGGAAGTCTTGAAACCCTTGAAGTCTTGAGGTGGATCAAGAGAAGTGATACCTTTGAACTAAGAAGCATTTTGGACCATTAGGGTCAGGGATTAAAGCTACCAGAGTGTCACCTTAACACCTGTCTAGACATTGACCATTCCACTTCAAGAGAGGTGTTATTCTCATTCCCTCTACAGTGAAATCCCGCTTGCCTGGACTAGTGTATATAGAAGTGAGTTGTTTTTATTTTTTAAAATTGAAATGACAAGTTGGTTCATACCCCTATCACTATATGAAACAATAAACCTACTTCTGGTCTTCTGGGGACTGGTTTATATCTGGCAGAATACAATAGAATACAAATCCAGCATGGTGGTGATAGTGATCTGTTTCTTCTTCACTGAACCACAGACATTTACTTGATATCAGTAATAGCAAATTCATTTATGCTACATTTAGTTCAACAAATTTTCATTGAACACTTACTACATGGTTTTAATTTATATTTATGTAGCACTTTTCATACATTATCTGCTATGATCCTCACAACAGCCCTGAGGTAGGTACCAGAGGCATTATCATTCCTATTTTATGGGTGAGGAAACTAAAGTTTAAGATTAAGCAAATGACTTTCTCTTTGTAATTTGGCTAGTAACTAGCTGAGGCTGCATTTGAATCCAGATCTGCACTATCTCCAACTCTACTATTTTGTTTTTTGTTTTTTTTTTCATTATGTTACACTGCCTCATACAAAGAATGACATGAATAAAAAATTTTAGATGCTGTGCTTACCTAATTAAACTTCCTGTTTTTTTAATCAAGTGTATTTAGAAATTGTGAATTATTCATTCATTCATAGTTACAGAATTTTAAATCTGGAAAAGAATTTGGAGGTGATTTATTTAGTTCAATCCTCTCACTTGACAAAAAAGGAAACTGAGATTTAGGAAAAAAATGAGTTGTACAAGATTATATTTCAAGTAAACAAGTTGGAAGTAGAATCTAGATACCCCAATTTCTAGGCTAGTGTTCTTTTCATTATATCAGGCATTGTTCAGATGTTGCTAAGATTAAAGAACACATGCTAATTCTTAGTATTTTTATTAATATATATATACATATATACATGTATACACATATACAGACACAGACATTATACATATATTTTAGGTACTATATGCACATGTATATATACACATGTGTATAATATGTATATGCACACATTTATATACACATAAATACACATTTGCTATGCAACATGAATGAATAATGAGTTACAAAAGGACATTACAGCCACTGCCAATTCAGGATTGTTCTATCATTCAGAATGTTCCATTCACTTGTTTCCACTTAGGGCATAAGGAGGCCATTTGCAGTTTTCACACCTTCCTTAAAATGAAAGTTTTGAATAAAAGCCAGTCATAGAATTAAGTCAGGGCAAAGTAATGTCAGGAGGTGAAATTCAAAAGACAATACGTAATAATTGGTTTTAAAACAGGAGCCAGATGAATCATAAGGTCAGCAATGAAAGAAAAAAAAAAAAAGCTTTTCAAGAAGACTTAGGGGCCATGGCTGCAAAACTAAGCAACTAGGATGTCTGGGGAATCTCTAATGTGGGACCTTTCCTCAATGAACAGCCGACCATTTTTCAAGATGTTTGAAGAAAGAGACTGTACATTAAATCCTAAGAGAAAATGACCTATTCTTGATTGATTCATTCCAATTCCTTTTGGTCTTTGAGTAGAATAACTATGTGACCAAAGTCATATCATAGACATTTTAGATATGCTAACCCTAGACTAGTTGTCCAAACCTCTAAATTTAGAGGTAAGAAAACTGAGAGGAGTGAAGTCATTCACCCAAAGTCATGTATTTGGTTTGTCTCAGAGGTATAATCAGAACCCACTTTTCCTGACTCACAGTTCAAATTGCTTCAAAAGAGGGGAAAAAATAAAGCTAGAGTCCTTTTGTTCATGCTAGGTGACCTACCTTGTTTAAGCTTCCCTGACCTCTATTTGGAACATTACTATTGCCCAGAGCAGGCAGGAGTCTTTTCTGTGATAAAACTTTCTCTCTGAAAAGGGAAAGGAAACTTTCTCTTTTGGGGTGAGGGATCCCATTTTATGATTTTCCAGGTTTGTAATCTTTCTATTATTTCCTGTTGCCTCCATACAACAAAGAGACACCCCACCAGTATGCTACATAATGAACTCTGTCTATAAAGTTTGCAAATCCTTAGTGAGGGAATTAAAGAAATGAGGATAGGAAGAAAAATGAGGCATATAAAGAAAAATAAAACATGGTCCCTGAACTCAAAGAATCTACTTTTAAGTTGGAAGATAAGACTAATATATGAAGCAGGAAACATTTGAAACCATGAATGATCGAGTGGCAAATGAAGAAAGTCGGAAAAAAAAAAGATGAAAAATTTGGTGAAATTGTTTTTTATTTTTTCCCATGTGGTAGGGCACATAGTAGTGCTATGCCCAACTGTCTCCTGAACTGTCAGGACTTACTATATTTGCTCCATGTTTGCAGTTACCTTAAGCCTCTTCCTCCCACTGAGGCATTGGTGAGGACTATATCTGGTGATTAATTATGGTGATTGAAAATACCCTTTGGTTTATGAGGAAGGGAGAAGTAAGATAGCTAGAAACTTGCCTAATCATACTGGATCAAGGTGAACATTCCCATTGACTTTACACAACTTTGGAAGATTATTCTTTTCTATTAGAAATGTATGAGTGCATAGTGTCTTGGATGGAATTTTTCCAAAATGATTCCTTTATGCTGTGATGGTGTCTATTCAGAGAGGTAGCCTACCTGTCCTAATGAATATCAACTCCCCAAGTTGTTCACAAACACAACCATTTTTGGAGCCTTCCCACATTTCAGGAAAGTTGATTTAAGCAAAATAAATAAATAAATAAATAAAACAAAATAAAACAACATCCATATCAAAATAAGATTATGCAGGTTTTCATTAAGTAGATTGCATTACTTAACCACTTTTAATCTAATCTCCTTCTTGCATAGTTTTTCTCATCCACTACCCAAGGTGCTCCAGTGTATAAAGGCTTCCAGAAACCCACTCTATTAATCCCTCTCCCCCCACCCTAATTCTCAACACACTTGTACCTTCTTTATTTTCAAAGTTACCACTCTTCCTTTTGGCTTATCAGGTTTCTTCTGCCCCTTCCCCTGCTCTTTATAAAATTTACAGTCTTACTGTTCTAGTCTTACTACTAATTGCTTGGTGTAGTTCCTATAACATTTCAACTCTCTTCTCTCCAATATATTTATCATAGAACTGTCAGACCTATTTTCTCTGTGCATCCATTTGATGATTCACCCTCTGGCTCAATAAACATCAGAGACTCTCTATTGCCTAATACATAAAATGCAAATAAATACTTTTGCCTAGAATTCAAGTTTCTCTACAGTCTGATGTTTTCCTACCATCAGACTCTAGCTTTTTATCTTATGCTCCTCCCATCTAGATAATCTATATGACAACTATAAAGTTTTTGTTCTGTGAATGTGTATTGAATTCCCCAGTCTCTGTGTCTTTGCTCTCCCTTTGTGGCCAAAATGTTTTCTTCTCTTTTCATTCTTGAATTCCTCTCCGTTAGTTTAAAAAATGCATCATTTCTTTAATGAAGCTTTTCAGGTTCTTTCAGTTTATAATAACTTTTGTCTCAGACCCTACAAAGGGCTCCATTTTATATTTCTGTGCTTAGCATATATTATTATGTATTGGGATTTTCTCAGTGTAATATTTCTATTAAATTGAAAACTCTGTGAGATAGGGACAATGTCTTATCTAGCTTTATATTTTCTCAGCAACTAGCATAGCAGAAGCCATGGGAGTAGATGAAATTACAGAGGAAATCAGAGAGGAGAGAAAAGGAGATAAAGGACTAGACCATAAATAGTTTTAAAAGTTCAAGAGAACAAGGAGCCAGCAGAGGCAGAAAAGTAATTAGAGAGCTAGGGGAGAAGGAAGATACAGTCTCAGAAGCCAAGAGAAAAGAGAATATCCAGAAGAAAGAGATCAGTACTATTAAATGTTGAAGAGAATGCAAAGAGGAGGAAGAATGGGATAAGATTAGGAATGGGAGTAGTGGTAAAAACAAAAACAAAAACAAAAACATTAGATTTAATGATTTGGAGTGATTGGTGATCTTTAAGAGACCAATTTCAGTAGAGTTGTTGGAAGCCCGATTACAGGATTTGAGAAAAGTAAGAAGTGGAGACATTAGCTTTAGCCGATTTATCTTCTTCTCCTCCATGTCTTCAGGAATTTGGCAATGAAATTGAGAAGATGATAAAGCAGGCGGCTGAATAGAGAAGGCAGGTTTACAGTTCATGAACAATGGATGACCATGTTCATTTCTCTGGCCTACTTGGCTCCCTCTGTCTTCTTGCTTTGGGTCATTATACTAGTCATGGAATCAGCATTAAGTAACAATATGAGAGCAGAGAAAAAAAAAATCAGAGAGACCACCAAGCCTTCACAAGCAAGGAATTAGCTAGCCAAAGAATTCTCAGAGTTCTGTTTCTCTAAAAGGATTCCACAGGAGCCCTTGACTAATATTTTTCTCTTAAAGTTACCTACCTTATCATATTAGGATCCATCCTTTTGAAAAAAAAAATCTCTCTTGCCCCTAGAAGACACTCTATGCTGTCTGGACTCCAAAGTTCGGGTACAGATACCAGATACCAAACCTGTCTCTTATCTCATTTAGAGATCTTGCTTGGATCTTCCTTTGGAAGCTACCTTAGCTAGTCTGGTATCTCTCTTTTTATCTAGTTTCCTTAAATGTAGACTAAATCTTTTTTCTGATTTCACCCTTACTGAAAACTTGTCTCTTCCATCTGTATCAGATGAGATAGGGTCCATATGCAATTCTGCCTTCTAAATCTATAAACAATTCACCTTTTTTGTGCCATGAACATATTGGAAAGCTTATGAACTTTTCAGAATAATGTTTTCAATATATAAAATAAAATGAATAGGATTGCAAAGAAAACCAGTTTTGAAACTCCCCCCTACAAAAACAAGTTGATGGACCCCAGGTAAGGAACCCCTTATAGCCTGATCCCTTCCTTGCCTATCCTTAGTTATCTTTCTTTTGAGTTCTGAACTCATGTTCCCACATAGGTCATGTTATCTCCTTGCCATTTGCTAAGCAAAATGAATAGATTCAACTTAGAGACATTGGAAAACAGGCTTTCTCTTGACCTTATCTTGCTACCCATTCATATCCTTACCTCAAAAAGCCTCTGGCTCTTTGGGGTAACATCTGGCAGTTTGTGGGTGTGGGGGAAGATGAAAGGAGTGAGAAAATGTATCAGTCTAAGAAAATATTTTAATCGCAATTTATAAATAAAATCCACAAGAATACAGAAATATCAACATTGTCTCATGCTTCCCTTGCTTCTGCCCTCAGTTAATTGTCATTTTACCCCTGACTCCCAGATACTGTGACACAAACAACTACAATATTCTATGGAAAGGACTTGCTTTTAAAAATCTGATTCCTAGCACCACACAATGGGAGCAAACCTCCATCAGCCCCTACCTCTGTTGACATGTTTCAGAGACACACCTACAGCTACCAGACTGTTTTTTCTTTCTTTTTTTTTTTTAATTTTTATTTAATTTGAATAACATATGTGTGGGTAATTCTTCAACAATAACCCTTACATAGCTTTCCGTTACAAATTTTTCCCCCCAACTCCCCACCCCTCCCCTAGATGGCAGGATATCCACTACATGTTAATTATGTTAAAATATTGGCAAATCGAATATATGTATACATATTTCCAAACTTATCATTGGTGTGCAAGAAAAATCTTATCTACCCGAACGATATATCAGATAAAGGAAACACAATGTAAGCAAACATCAATCAAGGAGTATGAGAATGTTATGTTGTGGTCCACATTTCGCATCCCTCTCTCTGGGTGTATATGGCTTTCTTCAGTGAACAATTGGAGGTGGTTTGAAACATTTCATTTTTGAAGAGAGTCATGTCCATCAGAATTGATCGTCATATAGTACTGTTGTTGCTGTGTATAATGATCTCCTGGTTCTGCTCATTTCACTCAGCATCAGTTCATGTAAGTCTCTCCAGGCCTCTCTGAAATCATCTTGCTGGTCATTTCTTACAGAACAATAATATTCCATAACATTCATATACCATAATTTATTCAGCCATTCTCCAATTGAAGGGCATCTATTCAATTTCCAGTTTCTAGCCACTACAAAAAGGGCTGCCACAAACATTCTTGCACATGTGGGGCCTTTTCCTTCCTTTATGATTTCTTTGGGATATAAGCCCAATAGAAATGCTGCTGGGTCAAAGGGTATGCACAGTTTGATAACTTTTTGAGCATAGCTCCAAATTGTTCTCCAGAATGGCTGTATCCGTTCACAGCTCCACCAACAATGCATCAGTGTCCCAGCCTTCCCACAACCCCTCCAACATTCATCATTAACTTTTCCTGTCATTTTAGCCAATCTGACAGGTGTGAAGTGGTATCTCAGGGTTGTCTTGATTTGCATTTCTCTGATCAATAGTGATTTGGAGCACCTTTTCATATGACTATAAATAGTTTTAATTTCATCCTCTGAAAATTGTCTGTTCATATCCTTTGACCATTTATTGATTGGAGAATGGCTTGAATTTTTATAAATATGAGACAATTCTCTATATATTTTAGAGATGAGACCTTTATCAGAACCCTTAAATGTAAAGATGATTTCCCAGTTTATTGCTTCCCTCCTAATCTTGTCTGCATTGATTTTGTTTGTACAAAAACTTTTTAATTTAATATAGTCAAAGTTATCTATCTGGTTTTCAATTAAAAGTTCCAGTTCTTCTTTGGACATAAATTTATTCCATCTCCACAGGTCTGAGAGGTAAACTATATTATGTTCCTCTAACTTCTTTACAAAATCACTCTTTATATCCAGATCATGAACCCATTTAGATCTTATCTTGGTATGTGGTGTTAGATGTGGGTCAAGCCCTAATTTCTTCCACACTAGTTTCCAGTTTTCCCAGCAGTTTTTGTCAAATAGTGAATACTTATCCCAAAAGCTGGGGTCTTTGGGTTTATCAAAAACCAAATTGCTATAGTTATTGCCTAGTTTCAGACTGTTTTTTCCCCCTGAAACTTCACATCTTGCTGATTTCACTTAAGACACAGTTTTCTCCAAACCTTGCCTTGAGTAGCTTCATGCTAATGTTGACAGTTCTCCCCCCTTCCCTCTTTGTTACATTGTAGAAGCCAAATACAATATGAGGTGAGCTTGTCTGAGGAGATGAAAGATGGCAAAAAATGGGTGTTCAGGGACTAGTTCCTTGGTGACATCGATTGTGCATTCTTTCCTCTCAGTCTCTCTCTCTCTCTCTCTCTCTCTCTCTCTCTCTCTCTCTCTCTCTCTCTCTCTCTCTGTCTC
>JAJPUD010000218.1:457426-477735 GCA_023553655.1 Myrmecobius fasciatus | reverse complement strand
TGTGTGTGTGTTTCTGTCTCTGTCTCTCTCTCACCCTCTTCTTTCCCTTTTCCTCTCTCTCTTTTCTTCTCTATGTTCTCTCTCTTTTTTCCTTTTTCCTTCTCTGTCTCTGTCTCTTTCTCTGACTTTCTGTTTGTCTGTCTCTCTCTGTTCGTTCTCTTTCTTTCTGTCTTTTTCTGTATCTTTCTTTCTCTGTTCTCTCTCTCTCTGCATCTCTCTCTGTTCTCTCTCTCTCCTCTCTTTCTTACCCTTTTCTTTCTCTTTTCCTCTCTCTCTTTTCTTCTCCGTGCTCTCTCTCTTTCTTTCTCTCTCTCTGTCCGTCTCTTTTTCTCTCTCTCCCTGTCTTACCTTCTTCTTTCTCTTTTCCTTTCTCTATTTTCTTCTCTGTGCTCTCTCTCTCTTTCTTCCTTTTTCTCTCTCTGTCTCTGTTCATTTTGTTTTTCTCTGTCTCTTTCTGTCTTTCTCTCTGTTCTCTCTTTCTCTCTCTCTCTCTCTCTCTCTCTCTCTCTCTCTCTCTCTCCCTCTCTGGGCTCTCTCTCTCTCTTCCTTGCTCCCCCTCTCCCTCTCATTCTCTCTGAAATGGTCTGTGCCTCTGGTAATTTACATAATACTCTTCTGACACCTTTACTTTAGTCATCAATCACGGTACCTTCTCTCAGTCTATCTTTTGTCTGAGCATGCCTCTTCTTTATCAGGCCATGCACAAAAGATTAATTTCACAGTTTTTCTCCCTTCTTTCTTTCCTTGCAAGATACAAAGCTCATGAAATGACAGAAGCAAGATAATGAAAACAACAATGCAAGCAATTTTTTTTTTGTTCTTGCAGGTTGGATCTCAAGATACTTTTTTTAACCTCATTGTGTGCCATCTGTCTCAGAAAAGGTCTGCTCGGTATTTTTTTTTTAATACTGTTCTGATGCTGCTCAGTAGACTACCTGGGGGAAAAAATTACATATTTAAATCAGGTCAGAGGCTTTGATTTTCATACTCTTGCTGAACAATTAAAGTAAGGGGGCCATTTCTAATGGTGGCATGGACTACTGCACAGTGCCCACACCCCAATTAATATTAATGAGATCTTATGCATAGCCAATTTATGGCATTTGATTGACTCACCCAACTACCCTTCAACCTGTCTGGTAAAGTGAAATATATGGGTGCTGGGGTCTAATTTGCATATGCATATGTTCTTAATATTAATTAGGCTAATGGATTAAGGACTTGAAGATAATTCGGGCCCTGGCAAAGGGAAAAAAAAAAAAAACACTCACCACCTAAGCAGCACAAAAAGTGGTTCTTGTCCTGGCCCTGTTCTTGAGAGCAAAAAGAGTGACCTGAAATCCAAAAATAGCTAGTTTTAATCCTTCCTCCCCCTACTACATAGTAAAGGATTCACCAAATTGAAATTTTTGCCACATACATTTGGATTAATTTGGCTCTGACCCCTCTGCTTTTTCATCTAAAATATTCAATCTGCCAAATAGATTGTGGGATGATCCAAACTCAAAACAAGTGGCAGATTTTAAGTATTTGTCTATGTATGTAGGGAAGGCTTTCTAGACTGATTGCCCTCTTTGAAGAGTCTGGTACAGTGACCTTGGAACAGCTCTATCACTCATGAGACAGAAGGCAGGATCCCAGGAAAGTATATTTTTGTGCACCATTGATGAAATTTAAACTGGCAGTGGAAGCCCCTTTTGATAATTATATGTAAATTAGGGGGTTGGCAAAGAGATATTTAAATTTCCCTATCCCTGCAGCTGGGGATGAAGGTGGACCTGTCCCTCATCCTTTAGACCACAAGTGTTGAACTCAGCCTGCAAAACTACCAAGTATGGCAATTTTCTAAGTCAATATGAAGCCCACAGAGATCTATTTCTATTTGATTTTGACACCACTGCTTTAGGCTAATGTTGGCAGTGGTCAGAGGCCTAAGTGATCTTTGGCTTTCAGTGAGGGAAATAGCACTCTCCCAGAATTCCTAGTATGTCAAATGGGAATTAAGACAGGTTACACTGTGGAACTTAAGCATATTCAAAGAGATATAACCTAACTGGACCCTACATCTTACAGTGCTTTTCAAGGGAAATGGAAGGCCTGAATTATTCTTCTCCAGGACTATTTAATAGCTTAACTGTTACTATAATAAACAGTAAAAATTAAACTCTCTCTTTATTGATGATAGATTCATAGCAAGGAGAAAAATATGATTCCCATTTAGGTATCCAGTGACATGGCTATCTCATGATGCCCTAATAAGCATTTGAAAATTGATAGTGAAAATGGTTGTTTGTGGTCAAAATATATTTTTAAAAAATCAACTGGTTATTTGAATTCAATTGGTGTTTTAAAAACATAATTGATTCAAACCTCTTTGGGGAAATATATCAGGAATCTGTGCAGTAATTTTGTACTAATGGGGTCTATGTTAGAAATAGAGACAAGACACACAGTAATATAGAGTTAGCAGACCACTCCATATTTATGGCAATTTCACTGGCTGTTCAGTGATGGTTTTAATTGATTGTTAATATGATATTTGGCTAGCTTGCTGCTGACTGGCAGCTTAGTCTAGGGCTTCTTAAATTCTTTTCTCTTGAGATTGTTTTTGGCCTGAAAAATTTTTATGCAACCTCAGGTATGTAAAACAGGTATACAAATCAAAGATTTGTTGATAATAAATCATAAAGAAAATTATTTAAAAACAATTCTTGGTGTACCTATAATTTTACTATTTATTGAAGATGAAAGCAAATTTGCATACTAAAGAGATGTATGTACTTATTTATTTTTACATAAAGAATTAAATCTTGGGAGAATATTCAATACTTTCTATTGATGCCAAATTTTTGTGACCTCCACATTTTGTTGTATAACTGCATATAGGTTCATGATCACAACTTAACAAGCTTTGGCTTAGTCAACCTATGAAAAGAGACACAAAGATGTTGAATTCAAAAACATCTTCTCTTCTACTGATATAACACAAGAAGCAAATTGACCACTATTATAAAAGAAGTAATAGCCATTATCAAATTGACTAGGGGAGGCGCCAGAATGCTGAAAATCTCAGACATTTGGAAGGTATCCAAGGGTTCTCAAGTCCTCTGAGTTCTATGGGAAATTAATTTGACAAATGTAATTTAAAGAAATAACATTTTTTTCCCCAACCCTTTACAAAGAAGGGACAAAAACAAGGTGTGTACTGCTTGGTTTTGTATTATATTATAACACTCCAGCATTTGGGGGGGAAAATGAGAGACTTCCACTTGTGCTTCTATACTTTGAAAATTTTTATGAACTGAAGTGCAGGAGATAGCACTGCATGTAATGTAGGGGTTTCTTTTTTCGTACACCCAAGCACGGAAAAACTAATGCAAAATTGTATTTTCTTACCTAGTGGAAGTCGGAAATGACTGCAATTGCCTAGTGAATGTACAGTTTTTCTTTCCTATCCCTCTTTTGGATCGCTTTAGAAGTGACTTGTTATTTCCTAGTCAATATTTCATCTGTATAAAAGAACTAGGTTCTTTTCTCCCTCCCTCCCTCCCTCCCTCTCTCCCTTCCTTCCTTCCTTCCTTCCTTCCTTCCTTCCTTCCTTCCTTCCTTCCTTCCTTCCTTCCTTCCTTCCTTCCTTCCTTCTTTCCACTCTTTTCCTTTCTCTGTTTCTGCTTCTCAGTCTCTTTAATCTCATCTCTGTCTTCTCTGTCTCTCTGTGTCTGTGTCTGCCTCTGTCGCTCCATCTCTCTTTCTATGTCTTTCTATGTTTCTGTCTCTTTTTGTCTCACTCTGTTTCTATCTTTCTCTGTTTTTCTCTTTCTCTCTTTCTACTTCTCTAATTTGCAATTTTATGCCAGACTTCTAGTATAGTGCCTGGTTAATGTGGTAAGTGCTTAACAAATGCTTGTTGATTCACTACATGGAGATGAAAGACATAATATGGGTTCACCTTCTCTATCGGGTTATAGGAAGATTCCCCACTGCTCAGCACAATGTTGATCACAACTGGTTCATGATGCTGGGGTGTGTGTGCTATATTTTAAGAAGGCCCCTTCAAAATGAAGGACTGATAGAGACAATCCTTGAATCAACAGAAATTCCATTGCCACCATCATTTTTATTAGTGTTTCTACATGGAACAGGAAAAAAAAAAAGGACTAAAGACTCTGCCAAGCCAATACTCTTTTTCACTTAAGTCAAGAAATCACCTTTGCGATGTCATTGACTCTTTTTGAGAATGAAGGACAAAGAACAACATACCAAAGTTGTGCTAGGAATTAAATGGAAAAGTGAGGAGAATTTTTCTGATGAACCAATTATTCTATCAGTGAGGGAATGGATAGAAAATAAGATTTGTAATAGGAAAGATCTGAGTTCAAATACTACTCTACATACTTAATAGCTATGAGACCCCAGGCTCTCATTCTTTATTACTCACAGGCACATAAGTTATGAGAATCTGGGACTTATTTTTCTCCTCTGTGAAATGGGAAAAGGAGGGAGGTTGAACTCAATGGCCTCTAGGGTATCTTTCAGTCCTGAATCTCTAGTCCTATGATTTATCCTAGCTTATATTTCATTTTTTCCATTTTTAACTTTTTCTTTGTTTCTTTTATTTTTTTAAACCCTGCTGCTGAGAATGCTTTGACTATTTTGTAAAGATGTGACAGATAGTGAAAGAATGTGGATGAAGTAATCATGAAATGCTTTCTCTTCTTCTCATGTTAAATATATGTTCCTTAAACAGGAACTTGTTTGTGGAGAGACATAGAAAAAGAGAGAAGGGAAGAAAGGAGGAGAGAAGACAGAGAGACATGAACAGAGAGAAGGAGATTGGCTTTTTGGCTTGAAGCTTCCTTATCCCATGCTTCTGATAGCAAGTAAGGAAGGAAGCACAAAATAAAGGACTTGGCCCCATGTTTCTGATAAGTAAGTAAGGAAGCACAAAATAAAGGATGTGGCTAAAAATTAATGATAAAATGAGAGATTGTCTGGAGGTCACAAGAATAGATAACCAATGTTGGGAAGTTTCTTCAACTTTTTTTATACCTACATTTTATTGACATTCATTTCTTTCTTATATCATTCTCCTTTCCCAATCAACCAATTAATCAACAAGCTTTTATGCACCAGACTCTGTGCTAGGCACTAGGGGTTACAACTAAATGAAACAGCTCCTCTTTACAAGAGCTTACATTCTAAAAAAGAAGATAAGTTGATATAGAAGTGTATAAAACTGACATGGTCTGGAAAAGAGAAGCTCTCTCAGTGGAGTCTAGGAGGGAATACATTCCAGGCAGAAAGAGATATAACCAGAGATGGGATGGCATATATGAACAGAGAAAAGGCTAGTGTAGTTGAATCATGGAATATAGGAAAGAGAGTAATATTCAGTAGAGCTGAAATAATGGTGAGTTTGTGAAAAACTTTAAAACTTAAATAGTGACATTTATATTTTATCCTTATTAAAGGAAATAATGAATAATATATTGGAATATATTATATATTAGAATAATATGATATAAAATAACAATATAAGAATAATGCTCTCCTTTACCCTCTATCGTCAGACCCTCTTTTCTAGTAAAGAAATCCTACTTGACAAAACAAAACAACTCACTGACCGTTTTTGATGCTATGTGCCTTATTTTGCAACAGTAGCATACTAGCTCTTTGTCATCAGTCCTATGGTTTTCTTAGGATCACCAGTTCATAGATGTAGGTTATCTATTCCATTCCCTTCATTATCTAAATTAGATAACTGAGCTCTAGCATGTGTGACCTGTGAGCTCAGGACATGCAATTATTAAGTAGCAGCCAGGATTTGAACCCAATGTTCTTTCCAGTGTGTCAAGATTATCACTGCATTGATGAAAGTTCTGTTGTCTTTCAATGTTGTTTTCCTTCATGTTATCATGGTCATTGTGTAGATTTTTCTTCTGCTTTTTATTTTTCTATGAATTAGTTCATTCATCTTTCCAAATGTGTTTGAATTCTTTGTTTGTTATTTATTATGATATTTATTATAATATTCTATTGCATTAATATGCATAATTCTTCAGGCATTCCTCAGTCAATGGGTACTCACTTTCCTTCCTGGTTCTTTGCTACTACAAAAAAGTGATGTGATAAATCGGTTTGTATCTCTTCCCTTTTCATAGAGGAGATCCCTGGAGCCACCACTGCATTCTAGTATGTATTATATCACTCCACTTTGGGGGCACAGAAATGGTTTAAACCGAGAGTACCATGGACTAAAGAAAATCACACATCTATCACAAACTGTCATTGTCCATCTAGCCATCCAACAATGATTTTGCCTGTTACTGATACCCTGATGCTGCTCTCCACTTATATGAGCACCCTTCACAAAAAATTTCCACAATGGATCTTTAAAATCCATGTTCCCAGTGTCTTGAGGAAAGTGAATTTACTCATTCTCTGTTGTCACAAGTCCTTTATAAAGCTAGTAGGTATAACACTGGACTTGTAGTCAGGAAAACCTGAGTTCAAATCTAGCTTCTGGGTTTGTTTGTACGTAACAGGCACTTAATAATTGTTATTTTCTTCTTGACTTCAATTTTATGATCTATCTTCTGCTTTATGTGTATACCATATTCCCACCCTTATCCTACTAACTTTTTATCTTTTGCTTGTGCACTATAATCTTATCAATAATATACCATTGTTTCTTAAAAGGTAATTTCAACTTAGAGCCCTATATATCAACTCCCTATGATTTCCCAGAATAAAATTTTCTTCCTAGAAGTATATCTGTTATCTTTCCTTATCAGAATCTAGACTCCTGGAAGGCAGTAGTGCACGCTCTCTCTCTTCCCACCCCCCACTCTCTCTCTGTCTCTCTTCCTATTGCTTAATACAGAATCCTTCACATAGTAAGTACTTAATAAATTTTTAAAATCATTATTATCTGAGTCCCAGTTTCCTCATGTGTAGAAATGGATATTTGAATTATGCGATCTCTCATAACCCTTCCAGATATAAGGTTTTAAGTATCACTGCAACTAGATAGTTCAGTGGATAAAGTGCCAGGCCTGGAGTCAGGAAACTCATCTTCCTGTAGTCAAATATGGCTTCAGATAGCTCTGTGATCCTAGACAAGTCACTTAATCCTGTTTGCCTCAGTTTCCTCATCAGTTAAATGAACTGAAGAAGGCAATGATGAAACACTTTAGCATCTTTGCCAAGAAAACTCACATGGGTCATAAAGAGTTGGACTTGGTAAAAAATGACTGAATAACAACAACAAGCTAATGTTTGGAAGCTATTTTTAATAGGAGATCTCAGGAAGTAGGAAGCAGCATCTGAGAAGGGCTTATACCAACCAAGATCTAGTATTCTGGTTTTGCCACCCTTCTTCAGTTGTCTTCTTTCTACACTGAGAACTCCTCATTCATTGCTTCTCCTGAAACCTATGTTTTAAGAAAGGATCCAGACAAGTCACATTTATTCTCCAGATTGCACCATCAGTGTTTTCTTCCTCTTTTCAGCTCCCTTTTATATATTGTCTTTCCCCATTTCAGACTAAGATCCTGTCTTTATTTTTGCTTGTATTGTATCCCCAGGACTTAACATGGCACATAGGATGTGCCTGTTGCCTTGATTTGCTAACTTTCCATCCTGGCTAACTAGGTGATCTTGAACAAGTCACTTCATTTCTTCAATTCTCAGTTTTCTGGTTTATAAAATAGATTCAATGGAATACAAGTTTGTATCTTTGTATCCACATTAACTAGTATAGTAACTGGCACATAGTGAGTTCTCAAAAAAAATTGTTGATTGATATGGAGGATTAAGACTACTTGATTACTAAATACCTAGGTTTAATTTCCTATAACTGGAAGTTTCTTTTATGTTGACAGTGCCTAGTACAGTGCTGGAAAAACAGTAGGTGTTCAATGATATTTAGTGACTGATCTTAGCCTTAAAAAAGCTACATTAAACAAAAGTCACAGAATCTTAAAGAAGATTGTAATAGTCTGTCTTCATTTCAGAGATGAGAAGCCAAATCCTAGCCACATGATATTGAGCCTTAGTCACCATTTTTTCTCTGCTCCAAACAGAGGGTTTCCTAGCTTGGCGGCTTAACATTTTCTTGACAAAGTTTCTGTTTTCAGCATCATTAGAGATCCTAACTGTACTTGGAGTTCCCTGGTCATGATTGCAGTGCATCTGGTGCCCTTGGCCAGGCCACAGCTGCAGAGCTGATGTTGGAATGGGGAAGTAGCTGTGTTCACAACTGGCTTTCAGGATGCCAGAGTCCCCAGGCATTAAGGATGCCATTCTGAGCCACATTTGGGTAACAGGACACTTATGGAATCCATTTTGAGTTTGGCAACTAGAACAAAGAATCTGGGCTGGAACCAGTCAAAGAGGCGTAAATGTAGCCCAGATCCAGGGGTTCTCTGGTGGCTTGTGATTGACCCCCAAGTGGTAGGGGAGGAGAAAGGAGCAGCTATATGGGATGGGGAGATCTTCAAAGATCCCTCAGCAAGCGAAATTAAGAGGGAGAAACACGGCAGACACAGAGGGGAGAATTCCAGAGAAGATGGATTGAATGATTGGTTTCAGAGAATAGCAGATGTTAGTGCACTCTCTCTAGGAGAGCTTTTTATTCTCTGATAGAGCTTTATACCAGATGGAAGTGAAATGCATGTCTTACATCTGCATAGGGAATGCACACAGTAGCCTTTAAATACAGTATATGCCACTGAGTGGGAGGTCAGGGAGGCAACCTGGTATAATTGGAAGTTATCAACTTAGAGTCATAAGATTTAGGTACAAATCTTGGCTCTGACTCTTTCTAGCTGTGTGAACAAGGTCAAGGAGCCTCAGTTTCCTCATCAGTTTAAAGCAAGGGTGGGGTGGGGAGCATGAATAATACTTGTACTTCCTTCCTCACAGGATTGTTGCAAAGAAAAGTGCTTTGCAATCCTTCAAATGCTACAGAAAGGGCATGTTATTGTTTGAAGTCTGGGGAGAGCAAAACAGACTTGAGGGAGGGGGCCAAAGCCTTCCAGGCTTTGAACCTACTTTCTGTGTCTCTCTAAATATCTTCTCCCCTCAAATTACTATCATCCTTTTAAACCAACCCTACTCCCCAAATAAGCATCCTGATGTACCCTGTTATGCCTGAAAACACTCTAAAATATTCCCTGTCCTTCCTAGATGGGGGGAAAATCCTTTAGGCATTAGATGCTGCAGTAATTACTATATAATGGAGTAAATACTATACTATAATAATTAACTTGTAAACCTTGAAATAACATTTACTGTAATTTAGACCAAATATGAACTGTGAGTAAATGAAGCCCAATCCTATATAAAATCATTCACAGTGCGCTTTAAACATATGCCTAGAAAACCAGAAAGCAGCAGTTTCACATCGTTACCAAAATGTGTCCAAATGGTGCCCTCCCATAGAATGAGTGCATACAGCTGCCATTATTTTGAAATATCTTGTTAGCATTTTTTCTTGCTCATTTTAATAAACTCTCTTCTCCTAAATTTTCCTTTCAGACATTTAATACATTTTATTTTTAATCTATTTTAAAATAGATCTTTGAATTGTGGTCTATGTCCCACTAACATTTGCACCCTGAATAAGAGGGATTAGAATGGGCAATTGAACATGATCCATGAAAAATTATCCCTCCTTCACTGGGAAGAGAATAGAAGAACATGGATATTGAGGGCAAAGCAAGGCAACTTTAGAACAATACTAACTTTTTTTAGGGGAAAAGGTAATAGCAATAATGAATAAGAAGGAAGATTGGTTACTTAATGAATAAACCAATGAATGAAAAATTTAATTTAATCTTGGATAATTAATAAGCCAACAAACATTTTTAAGGTCAGAAAATATTTTATTTTATTTATTTATTTATTTATTTAAAGCTTTTTATTTGTATAACATATGTATGGGTAATTCCTCAGCATTCATCTTTACAAAGCTTTCCGTTACAAATTTTACCCCCAGTCCCCACCCCTCCCCTAGATGGCAGGAAGTCCATTACATGTTTATAATGATAAAATACTTGGCAAGTTATACAAGAAAAATCCTATCTACAAGAAAAAAAAATCAGAGAAAGGAAACACAATGCAAGCAAACATCAATAAAGAGCATGAAAATGTTAGTCCACATTTCATATCCCTCTCTCTGGGTGTACATGGCTTTCTTCACTGAACAATTGGAACTGGTTTGAGACAATTCTTTGTTGCAGAGAGCCATGTCCATCAGAGTTGGTCATCATATAGTATTGTTGTTGCTGTGTGTAATGATCTCCTGGTTCTGCTCATTTCGCTCAGCATTAGTTCATGCAAGTCTTTCCAGGCCTCTCAAATCCTCCTGCTGGTCGTTTCTTACAGAACAATAATATTCCATAACATTCATATACCATAATTTATTCAGCCCCTCTCCAATTGATGGGCATCCACTCAGTTTCCAGTTTCTAGACACTACAAAAAGGGCTGCCACAAACATTCTTGCACATGTGGGGCCCTTTCCCTCCTCTAAGATCTCTTTGGGATATAGGCCCAGTAGAAACACTGCTGGGTCAAAGGGTATGCACAGTTTGATAACTTTTTGAGCATAGTTCCAAATTGCTCTCCAGAATGGTTGGATCCACTCACAGTTCCACCAACAATGTACCAACAAACATTTTTAAGCATCTATTTCTGTTCAAGGCATTGAACAAGATATTGGGAATACAAAGAAAATAGGAAAACCATCCCTGCCCTTGAAGAGATAAAATTATATTATGAGATACCACATGGATATGTTATTGTTCAGTTATTTTCCATCATGGTAGATTCTTCATGATCCTACTTAGGGTTTTCTTGGCAAAGATACTGGAGTGGTTTGCCATTTCCTTCTTAATCTAATTTTTCAGATGAGGAAACTGAGGTAAAGACAGTCAAAAAACTTGCCCAGCATCATGCACCTAGTAAGTGTCTGACAAGAATTTGAACTCCAGTCTTCTTGACTCAATGTCTGATATTTTATCCACCATGACACTTAGATGTTTTTTATATATATATATATATATATATATGTGTGTGTGTGTGTATGCATATGTATATACACATATATACATATGCATACACACACATACATATATATTACACACACACACATATAGAGAGAGAGTTATATTTAGTACATGCTTAATAACAAACAAGATAAATAAAAGGCAGCTTTAAGGGAAAAGGAATTAGTGGGTAAAGAGATCAAGAAAAACACATGGTACAAGTGGTGCTGGAATTCTGATTTGTAGGAAACTGAGGCTGCTTCTCTCTGTGGTAATGCTCTAGCTTCCAATTTAAATCAGTAGTTTTACTTTGAGCACTGACTTCCCTGTTATACTCAGGTCATCAAAAAGATTGAAACTCTTTGCGCTAGACTGGTCTATTAGACTGTTGAGTTGAGTGTGTAGAAAGGAGAGAAAGCAAGAGAGCCCAGAAATCTCTTTCTAGTAGAGAAGCACAGCTCTGAGAAATCTAGTTACTTGAGGTACTTGATGTATTGGCATTTTTGAGCCCATGTGTTTTATGTGTTTGTGGGGGGAAATCTTGTTTTGTGGCTTGTGATATAAACTGCCTGAGATCTTAGGCACGGAACACACCAAAGAGATGGTCATTGACCATTTGTCCCAAGGTCAGTAGCAGTTGTATCCTTGAAAATATATTCTGAGCCTGCTCTGTTTTTCCCAATAAACTTGTTTTCAGAATCTTGTTCAGTTTTTTCAATCGTATCTGACTCTTCATGACCCCTTTTGAGGTTTTCTTGTCAAAGATACTGGAATGGTTTGCCATTTCCTTGAAATCATTGGTTTCAGAATCTGGATAAGAAGCAGTAATTGGACTCTGGATAAAGATTTTGACTAATCCATTAGAAAAGTAGCTAATCCTTTCAGAATATGACTTTATTCAGTAACCATTCAGTAGTGATATTTTAAAAATTCAATTAAACAAGTATTTGTTTAGTGCTTACTATGCCAGGTTCTGAAGAGAGACAAAACAATGCAACACTGCCTCCAAAATGCTTAGAGTTTACTGGAGGAAACAATGTAAATAAAGAAGTAAATAAAACATATATGCAAGATTAATACAAATTCAGTTTCAAAGGATTATAGAAGGCATACACAATTGGGGAAATCAGGATGGTAGGGGTATTTGAGTTGTCTTTAAGAAAACATTGGGGTTCTAAGAGGCTGAGGGGAGAAATGTGTCTACAGAAGCTGACTTGTTTTAAGAAGGAATCCAAAATGAAACTCAGTTGTCTAATCTTGTTGAACTCCTCATCCAATCACTTGATAAGTGGAGACATAGTTATGGGATAAGTAGCCTGGACTAGGTGTCAGGGATTTGCCTTTGATGTCTGTTGTAACTGTTTACTAGCTGTGTGACTTGGGTTGGGGATGGGATTTCACTTCCCTGCTGTGGATCTCAGTTTCTTCATCTGAAAGACAGGTTTAAACCAGATGATCTCTAAAGTTCCTCCCAACTCACACATTCTATGATACTAAATTATTGAGTTCATCGTGGTTAAACAAAATAAAATTACCTCTCTCCACATACTAATGAATACCTTAGGAACCTGGGAAAGTTCATACCCCACCTATATCTCAGCTGGGATTTCTTCACTCCAACATTGTAGACCCCTGGCTTTTGGGTGAGTTTCTTGGTACTTAGCCCAATTGCACTGAAATGCTATTTATTGTTTTCTTTTCGAGGGAAGGAGATGAGAATTAGATGCTTTTAAGCACTCTTCCCAGCCTCAAAGGGCTACATATTTGAAATTCCAGCTATTACTAGTCCAGAATTCAAACCCTACCCTCATTCTCCTTAGCACTTCCACAAACCCATCCCCCACTGGAAGCTGCTAAATTAATGGACAGGAAGATGCACCACTGAAATTGACTCAGTCAGTGTATGTAATTACTTAGCACAACTGTGGTTAATGTGCCCTGAATTTTTTATTTTTTTAAGAGGGTCTGGGATTGATATTTAGTCCCTGAGTTTTTGTGGTTTTTTTTTTTTTTTTTTGAATGTTCAGATTTCTCTGCTGAGAGTTCATCAGGCATCTTGCTTCTGTTGTTTGCCAGCTTGTGCATGACAATGTAGTTGCCCTGATTCTCTATCTAGTTCCCAATCTTGCCAGGGAGACAGAGTTCAGGTGCCAGAGAGAACACCTCACTAATCTACTCTTGCAAGAACCCTGCTTTGAAGTTAGAGCATCTCAGCTCTCTCATTCACTCCCTGAATGACTTTAGTTATTTAATCTCTGTGGTCCTCAGTTTCTTCACCTGTAGAATGAGGAAAGCTAGGCTTCTAGTTCATTGAGCTTTAGCTTACCTTCTATGATTGAGTAGTCTGATGCAGATTCTGTGCTCAAGCAACTTATGATTAGTTTGAGAAGATAGGAGAGAAAAATGCAACAAGCCTGGTGACAGTACAAAGCAGTAAATCAGCTCTAATCCAACCATCAGCTGGATTGCCTTCACCTGAATATCCCAAGGGCAGCTCAAACTTAGACAAAAACAGAATTCTGCCTAAAAGATAATTTTTCATTTCTCTACTCCCTTGTTTGTGCTGAGGAGTTCTGAGTTGTAGCAGGGCTGAATTCAATAAGAGGCATCCATATGGTAATACTCTAGAAGAAAGGCCAGCAGGCTACCTAAAAATGGGAGAACTGATCTTGGTAAGAAATAGAGCAGTTCAAAGCTTCTCTGCTGATTAGCAATGATGAGACCTGTAAGCACAATTGTGCTTCCAAGCCTGGACAAGATAGGGATACCTAATAGAAAGGAAGGAAGAAAAGAAGGAAGGAAAAAAGGAAGGAAGGAGGAAAGGAAGAGAGGAGGGGAAGGAAAAGAAGGAAAGAGGAGGAGAGGAAGAAAGGAAAGAAGGAAGAAAGGAAAGAAGGAAAAAAGCAAAGAAAGAGGGAGGAAAGGAAGGAAGGAACAAAGGAAGGAAGGAACAAAGGAAGAGAGGAAGGGAAAGAAATGAAGAAAAGAAGGGAGAAAGGAAAGAAGGAAAAAAGGAAAGAAAAAGGGAGGAAAGAAAGGAAGGAAGGAAAGGAAGAAGAAAGGGAGGGAGGAAGGAAAAAGGGGAAAAAGAAGGAAGGAAGGAAAAGAAAGGGGAAAGAGAGAGGAAAAGGAGGAAGATAGGCTTAAGGGTTAGGTGAAATCAGAGAATAAAGAGATCATTGAATGCTAAGGTGATCAGAGAAGGTTTTACAGAGGAGGTGGGGCTTGAGTTAAGCTTGAAAGGTAAATAAGATTTAGGGAAAATTGAAAAGGGAAAGCTTTCTAGGTAAGGGGCACAGCATGTACAAATGCATAGAGGTAAGTTTGGAATGAACAAACTATGTTCAGAGGACAATAAGTAGAAAAATCAAATCAAAGCAGAGAATTTATGTAAGGGAATATCTGAAGTTGTTCTCCCCTGCTTATTGTTACCTAGGCAGCAGACTTCACATACTCCAAGTACTGGCTCTGGCTAGAAGCTGGGCTTATTAACCCCTGTTGCTGTATCTTCTCCTACCCCCTCCATCCTCACCTTCCAGCCTGTCTGACCCCATACTATGTTGAATACTCTCTATAATACTTTACACATTTTAGGTACACTGCAGATTTTTTGTTAAGTTTGATTCAAAGAAGGTTGTGTCTGTTCTGAAGATCCCAGAGGAGGATCTGCACCCTAAATAAATATTCCAAGTGTTGCACACCATATGTCCATAGATTTAAAAAAATAATTTTAAAGAGCAGGAAATGAGCACATATGTGTGCATCTGTAGACAGCTGTCTGCTGAAATCAACATGTATGATATATTTATCACCAAGGCAGACACAGTCATGTGTGTGTGTGTGTGTGTGCATTTCTGAATATCCAAAAAGGAAAAACAAAAAAAAATCAAGTTCCAATGGCATCATGTGTTTATCATTTTGGAATAAGGTTGTATGTAGGGAGAGCTTCTTTTATGCCTGGAAAATTTGAAGGATAGAGGGAAAATGATGTAAAGGTATTTTAATGATCATGAAAGATGGTGGATTAATAGGGCAGGAAACTAAGGTTCTCTTTTTAGTCCCAGAAGGAAAATAAAAGGGCTGTAGTTCAGCTTTCCCTGAAGTGTCATAAACTGGATGGAAAGAGGCAGCCCCTAGAGATGCCCATTCTTAGTCTCTGTGGACCACTTAACTGTTGGTCTGTCTGCCCAAGTTTCCAGGGTACTTATTAATTAATGATAACTGTATGGTGCTTCAGTAGCAGGAACCTCCAAAGGCCTCCACAAAGAGACTTTTTCCTTACAGCTTGCATAATGCAAGGATATTTTGGAAACTGGTTTGTCTAGTTCAGAATTCTCAGCTTGGCTCTCAAGGTCCTCAACAATTTAGTTCTGTTCTGCTTATCCCATATTACTTCCTACTGCTCCTACATTCAAAGCCTATTCTTTAGCCATGACAGGAACCTCATTGTTGCTAATAAATTGTACAATCATTAGAGCTTTTAGGGGTTTTTGTTCATGCCATTTCCTCATTTCTGAAGTACTCTCCTTGCTCTCTACAAATCTGTTACCCATCTCTAAATACCCAACTTAGACACCACTTTGTCCATAAAGCCTCCCCTATTTTAAAAATTCCTACTGATCTCCCTTCTACAAATTCTGAAAGAATCTATAATTTATAACTATCTCTTCTACATTATTAAGATTAGGGGCATGGTGTCCCCTGTGATCTGGAAAAAAAATTGGCTCTCCCTTTTTATCAGAGAATAAGTCTGATTTTTTTCTTTCTTTTTCACTTATGGGTTGGTTACAGTACCTCATTGTAAAATTTAAGTATTTAGTCATAGTTCTGGGTCATCTTCTAGCCCTTACATATCATCTTGTGGCTTCCACAAAACTCCCCCAAAATTTCCATTTATTTTCTTATAGTGAACCATGATACATCAAAATTAGGATAGAGAAAGTTATGATATGGAAGGGATTACTGTATAGTAGATGTCCCGACACTGTTTACAAAGGACTGTGTGTTATGTTATATGTATCCTCTGCATATGAATCATTTTGCTGTTGTTCCTTTGGGTTTTTTTGTTGCTTGTTTTGTTTTTATTTTAGCTATACTGGGAAAAAGAAAAGGGGAAAAAGGTGTCAAATGGTATGGACAGATTCAGTGACGATAAACTAAGGGGAGAAGGCAGAGCTATAAAACGCTTATGTTGTTTTTGTCATCTTGGTTAAAAAGCTGATTTTTGGATTAGGAAGGCTAGAACAAAAATGGTTTATATGGAGTTGATACCTAAGATAAGTGAGGAGATGGTAAGAGGATATCCTCTTAGCCTGATGAGTTGGAATAACTTCATCTGAATGAGCTCTCTCTTAGGGTCCTGAAACATCTAGCAGATGTGGTTGCTGAACCACTGTCAGTGAACTTTGAAAGAGAATATAAGAAGTCCTGCAGCATTAGAGAGGCAACAAATATCTTGTCTTTCCAAAAATAAAAAAGGAAGAGAGTAAATTTTATAAAGTATAGGCTAATAAATTTGCTTTTGATTCTTGACAAAATTCTTGAGAACCTACAGTTAAAGGGATGCTTAAGGAACATTTAGAAAAGATAACAGTAATACCAGAAAGCCAAATTAGCTTTGTCAAAAAGTCATGCCAGACTAAGGTTATTTCTTTTCTTATCTTTTTCTTCCTTTTTTTTCCTTTTCTTGGACAGGGTTAAAAAATGAAAGTTTAAGGGAGTGTTATAGATATAATTTTAGCAAATGACTTAAAGTTTCACATGCTATTTTTGTAACCAAGATAGAAAGATGTAGAATATGGTTTCATGTCATTAAGTGGTTGAATGGTGATATAATAGTCCAATGGCCAAATAATAGTCATTAATAGTTTAAAATCAACTTGGAATGCTGTCTCCAGCAACAACCCTAGGGATGTGCAGTTGACCCTTAGCTGTTTAACATTTTTATCAGTGACTTGGATAAAGATATAGATGGTGTGCTTATTGAATTAGCAATTAACACAAGGCAAGGAAGCATTGCTAACAGGTGGGATGATAGAGACAGGATCCAAACAGAACTTGACAGGCTGGGCTATTGGGGCAAATCTAATAAGATGAAATTTAATAGAGGTCTTAGTCTTGGGTTAAAAAATTAATTTCTCAATCAGTCAGCAAGCATTTGTTAAATATTGTACTAGATACTAGGAATTTGAAGATAAAAATGAAACAATTCTTGCCCTCAAAGAGTTTACATTCCATCAGGAGAAAAAAAAACACATGCATATAAGTAAATACAACATATACACATACACACACAGTAAAGCAAAACAATTTCTGGGGTTTAGGAAGTCAAGAAAGGGCTCATGTAGGAGACAGCATTTGAGCTTTGAAGATAGCTAGGAATTCTAATAAATTAATCAACAAGCATTTATTAAGCATCTATGTGCCAGACACACTGAGATTAGGACAGGGTGGAATTAATGTACTGCGAATTCATTAGGAATCAAAAGTATGTCATGACAGCCAAAACAGTTTATTTGCTCTTAGGCTGTATTAGGAGAGGTGTAGCTAAAAGGTAGCAATCCCATTGTACCTTGGTTCAGTACACAACTGAAATGTTTTCAGTTCTGTGCACTTTATTTAGTAAGGGGATTGATAAACTGCAGAATACACAGGAAGATGCCAGTAACCCTGGGGGAAAAAGCACTTACCCTCTGTCTACCTCAATTTCCTTATCTGTAAGAAGAAGATAATGATAGCATCTGAATCCCAAGGGTGTTATGAAGATAAAAAGAGATGGTATTTACAAAACATTTTGTTAACCTTAAGGTGCTATACAGAATGCTAGATTTTATTATTTTCTTTGGCATTCAAAACCTTTCATTACCAATCAATCTTTCTCCAAATACACTTTGTCTATCTCTGTCTCTGTTTCTCTGTCCCTTTCTCTGTGTTTGTCTCTGTCTCTCTCCCTCTCTGTTTTCTCTCTGTCAATATCTCTCTCACTGTGTCTCTGTCTCTGTCTTTGTCCGTTTGTCTTTTTCTGTCTTTATGTCTCTCTCTCTCCCCCTATGTCTCTCTATGTGTCTGTAACTTTCTTTCCAGGCTCCTTATACCTTATACCCATATACTCTGAGACTCAGAATTACTGACCTTCTTGCTGTTCCTTGAATGAAACATTCCATCCCCTAGACATTTTCTCTGGTTATCTCCATTGCTTAGAATGTTCTTGCTCCTCATCTCCAACTCCTGGCTTCCCTGGCTCTTTCCAAGTCCCACTTAAACTCCTACATTCTTCAGGAAGCTTCTCTTGATTCTTTAATTCCAGTGTTTTTCCTTCTCTTGAGAAGCTGGTATTCTTCCCGTATTTAGCTTGTGTATACATAGTTGTTAGTATCTTGCCTTCTCCATTAGACCAGTGAGTTCCTCAAGTACAGGCACTGTCTTTTCCTTTTCTTTGTATCCCCAGTACTTAGTGAGTCTAGCCCATGGTAGGTGCTTAATACATATTTATTGATTGACTGACCAGCATCATACCATTCAAGCATTAATCCCAGAGGGTAGAACTAGCAAGCAAAGGTAAACATTTCAAAGAGGTAAATGCAGACTTATGTTAGGAAAAATTTCCTAAGAGTCAAAATTACCTAAAGGTAGTTGGGCAGCCAGGTGGATAGAGTGGTAGGTCTGGAATTAAGAAGATTCATCTTTGTAAGTTCAAATTTCTTCTCAGGCACTTACTAGTTGTTTCTCACTTTACCCTGTTTGTCTCAGTTTCCTCATCTGCAAAATGAGCTAGAGAAATGGCCAACCACTCCAATACCAATCTCAAGAAAATCCCAAATGAGGTCATAAAATGTTAGACAGAAATGAAAAAGAACAAACCGGGAATGAGACCCCTCGAAGTGGTGTTAAGTTCCCCTTTATTGAAGATATTTCAAGTATAGTTAGACAAACATTTCTTAGGTATGTTGGAGATTGGATTCTTCTTTAGATGTAGGTTGGACTAGATAGCCTCTAAACATTCCTCAATTTTGAGATTCTGTGATTCAATTCAGATAGACTTGAGTGGATTGCATCTGACCATGATTTCTTTATCATCTTCATTTAATGTCACCTTCTTTCTGATCTGTTCAATCTGTTAATAGCTCTATCTGAATTATCTTGTATCTACTTTGCAATATTTTGCACATATAGCAATGTATACATGTTGTCTTCCTCGATAATATGTCAACTCCTTGAGGGAAGATGTTCTTTCCTTTCTGTCTTTTTATTTCTTAATCCCTGAGACTAGAGCAATGCCTGGAATAACTGTTAGTGGTAACTAAATGCTAGTTGATCAACTAATTCCTCTGTTTCTGGTGAAACTTGTATTTGCTGTAGAGTGGAATATACGTGTGTGCTACATGACAACAATACTCACATTTACCTGTGAACAAGATACCCCACTCATCACAGCGATGACAGAAGGGGTGGCCAGTAATTACCCTGTTTCCCCCAGATTCATCCGATTTCTTTGCCTAATAAAATTCCCTGCACTTTCTGCCATATTCTTGATGCTCCATTTTCCCTATCTGGCTTTCCCAATTATCTAGCAGAGGAGCCAATGCAGTTGCACTCTTCCAGATTTAGTTGTTCCTTTTAACCCCAGCACCAAAAATGCAAGCCACACAGGCCAGTATGTAAACTTTGCAATATCCCAATATACTTCCTATATTGATACTGAGTTCCTGCATTTCTTACTTGGATTCATGCCTGGTACACTTGTTTCTCCCTAAATCATGATTTCCATTCTCCTGACCTCTGCCTCTTGCTCCCTTTGTTTGATGGTGAAATATCATCATCTAATTATTTGGGGTGTTTCTCCCTGAACCATCATGCCTTGACTCTGATTAATAGTTCACCGGAGCAGCTGAGCAGGAAGAGCCCAAACCCTTTTCTCTGACATTTTTCACTCTGGGCTGGGTTTGAACAACCCTTCAAAAAGTGCTGTGTGTATGTTCACCAGCTCCTAAAATATCTAGTCCCAATGGAATGACTTTTTCTATTAAATAAAAACCACACATGTGAGCTGCTGTGATGCCCTTAGGCCAGCTTGTTAAGGATACATGTTATGGACACACATCATGTGGGGGTCATCAATAGGGAATGAACCTGAACCTCATTATCCCAGAGTTCCAGTCAGCCAACTCTATGGCCAATCTAGCAAGGGGTTTTTGAGAAAAAGAGAGATAGAGAGAGAGAAGAGAGAGAGAAAAAGAGACAGAGAGAGAGATAGATAGA
>JAJPUD010000218.1:419230-457416 GCA_023553655.1 Myrmecobius fasciatus | reverse complement strand
AGAGAGAGAGAGAGAGAGAGAATATGAATGAGAATCTGACTTTTTAATAGTATGAGTCCCAACTCCAATGGCTTAGGTATAGAATACTAGGGCTAGTTTATAGAAACCATCAGATACCTCAAAGGAATGGGGGCTAAAATGAAATGATAAGAGTATTTAATAGAGGACACCCTCTGAGAAACAAAAGCAACTATTAATGTAATGATAGTTTACCTGAACTCTTTCAGCAGAATTTGTGGTCCAGGGTTTTAATAATTCTATGCAAGTACTTGATAGCTTCTCAGGTAATTTTTTGAGGGGTGAGTTAATGTATTATGGTCTCTGTGGCTTAATCCTATTTGAGTTTTAGCTTCACTAAATCTAATGTGCTTTCACATCATCTTATCTTTCCATACACCCCACAAATCTGACCACAGGCTGGAATGCCCCCTGAAGTCAGCCATCAGCAAACTCCCTTCCAAGCTGTGGGAAGTATACTCTCTCCATAGCGACTTCAGGTAGTGTTTGGCTTGAGGAGTATGGAGGTGGGGTGTTCTCTCTCAATTTAAGAGGAATTCCTCAACTAGAGGTATTTTTTTCTATAGTTTTAGAGGGAATCTCAAAAAGCAGCACAAAATACATACAAAAACCAAACGACAAATGATAATTTCTTCTCAGGACAGCCCAACGTATTATTCCTCTTTATTAGAAGACCATGAAATGTTTAGGTGATGGGATGGTCCTGAGAATAGCCTCAACTTATATAGTAAATTCTGTGATGGAGCTGGGGACAGAATCAAGTTCTCTCAACTTAAATCACATTTCCTGATAAGATATACTTGTATACTTTACATAGCATAGAATCATTGATTCAACTTCTTATGTTAATAAAGGTTGCCTGTTACATTAAAAAAATTGCAATAACTCTACACATACATACACACACAAACACAAATAACCTTTGCTTTACTCACAGAAAAAAAATCTGATATAAGGGTTCTTAAGTAACCCAAAGGGTCCATTCAGGAAGGGTCATGTAATCCTCCACATGCAACTGTGCACAGTATGAAGGAAACATCCCTTGTTCTGGAGTTAGAAAACCTGATGTTTATTTGACCTTGAATTTAACCTAACTGAGTTCAGTTTCTCCATCTGTAAAACAGATAAGACTAGATTGCTCCATTTCTAAGAGCCTGTGATGGTATATAACTGCAATTATGGAGATGGCAAATTAAACAAGAAATCATCAGTGTGTATAGTATCTTTTTGCCAAAGCTGAGTGTACAAGGGTTAATATAATGGGATTATAGTATATGCATATTTAAAGTATGTTATGATAAATATGAATTTAACCTAACTGGGCTCAGTTTCTTCATCTGTAAAACAGATAAGACTAGATCTTCTGTTCCATTTCTAAGAGTCTATCTATGATGGTATATAACTGCAATTAGGAAGATGTAAATTAGACAAGAAATCATCAGTGTGTGTAGTGCCTTTTTTTTTTTTTCCAAAGCTGAGCGTAGAAGGGTTAATGTAATGGGATTATAGTGTATGCATATTTTTAAGGTATATTATGATAAATACAGCCCTGTGCAGCAGGAAACCTTTTCTCTGACAAAGTGCTTGCCACCTCCCACTTCCCCCCGGCCTCTGTTTTCTTAACTTTACACCGAAGGCTCAGCATGCCCACGATACATCCATCTCTCTTCCCTTCTCTTTGGCTGCCTCTCTCAAAGGAAATGAGCGCTCCCTCCTTCCTTACTGCAGGTGATATGGAAAAGGGAGGGAGTACACAACCTGATTTATCTCAGCCTGTCAGTTGTTTTGAGGACATCAACTACGGAGGGTGCCCGCTCCTCCTTGATTGTTGGCTGAATCTAAAGAAGACCGCCATCCTTCATTAAAAGAGCACTGGGTGGCACTTGAAAGTGACCTTCACGCCCATTCTCCTCTCACCAAATGCAGCCGCAGTCTTGTAGACTCCGTTTCAAAGAGGCAAAATCTCTGAGCTTGAGTGGAGGGGGCTGGCTTTAAAAAAAAAAAATCCATCTCCTCTGGAATGGTACTTGATGGTGTTGGTACCATCCTGCAAAGTTTCATTTGCGGTATAAACGAGAGGCGATCATTGCAGGTGACAGTTATAGCAAATCAGCGTGCTGTGGACGGCTCCAACCTTTATTCGCATTATGTATCATAATAAATGTCTCTCCAGGAAAGACAGTGTGTTGAGAGTCAGACTCAATATCCCACTATGCCTCTCAGCGAATGAATATGAGAAATCACAGTTGTAAGAGCAGGGTGCCACCTGAGAATGAATCAACAACTCCACCTGCATTTTAAAAGTTATTTTCTTTTCCCCATTTCTCTAGGAAACATTGAACATGGGCTTCCCTGGATCAATAACTTCTGGAGTCCCTTGCTGAATAACATTGAGGCAAAGTCGGGTATTTATTTGTGCCAGCATTTGATTCGGGTGCAGTGGTTGTTGAGAGATATTGCATTTTTTAATTTTTTTGCTGAGGAGTTCAAAGCTGTTTACATGCATTGCTGTCTCCCGTCTCCTACCAACTCTGGGAGGCAGGGAGGAGGCCAGTGTTATGATTCATATTTTAGGAGTGTGGAAGCTAAGCACAGAGGCTAACTGATTTGGCCAAGCTCCCACAGCTAGTGAATGGCAACAGTAGGCTACAAACCCAGCTCTCTGGCTTCTTCCTGGATCAATTTGCACTAGGAATGGCTGTGCTTTCCACTAGTGTGCACCATATAGCCAATAACAAGCACCCCTTTGGTAGCAGGAGAACGCCAGGCAGGCAGCATTTGCCATTTTCTGTCCGTGCCCAAACTGCCTTCCTTGTAGTGCTTAAGGATTGAGAACAGGGGCACTGGCCTGATAGCCCAGAGCATTAAAGCCTTGCCCACTGTTCACTTTCTGGGGAATGGTCAATATTGCCTCCTTTTTTTCCCTGGCTCACTTCAGAGTCAGAAATGCTCATTTTTCTTATATCTCCAAACTCTAATCTCGACGAAGGCAGTGATTGGGGCTTACACCTTTCCTTCTCCCCCCAAACATCAAGAGTTATGCTTCTGAAGAACTTCTGAGATTATGGAGTCCATAGTGGGATGAGGTAAGGCAGTTGGGTAGCCCAGTGGGCAGAGCACTGAGCTTAGAATCGGGAGGATCTGATTTTAAATCTGGCCTTGCACACTTACAAACTGTGTGACCCTAAGTCACTTAACTTGTGCTGACCAAATACCTTGCAGAATTGCTGTGCTGTGAGAATCAATGAGATGTTTATAATGCATAAAAGGCACTTAATAAATGTCTATTCCCCTTCCCTTCTCTTTTCCCATAGCAAGAGCTCAAGAAGTGTCTTCTGATGAATTGTATAATTGCTTTTAGCACCTGACATGATCATACTAAGCTTAGGCCAACATGAGATACCTGACCAATGACACTGAACGGGGGTGTCAAATGTAGAATGATGTGTTAGCCAGAAAACTGCACTTGGACAGGGGAATCAAATCATACTTCAAACATTAGCTGTATAACCTTCACCAAGTCCCTTAGTCACTCCATGCCTCAGTTTCCTTATCTGTAAAATGGGTATGATAATGGTACCTACCTTCCAGGATTACTGTGAGGATTAAGTAGGGTTGTATTTGTGAAGTACTTTGTAAATATTAAACATTATTTAAATCATGGTGATGATAATGAGTGTACCATTTAGATTGGTCTAATGAATTTTACCTTCCCTGTCCTCTGACTTAAATGTCAGAAGTGGTGATATTAGGCAGATCACAATAGGAATAGCATGGGCCATTACAGACTCCCTGGTGAGATGGTGGATACCAGCCTAAGCTTTGTAATTCTTGGTCCAAGTGTGATCTAACATGACCTCCATAAGCCATCCCATTGAATTCATGGCAGATTAGTAGTTGTCCATCTAGAAAAAGCTTTGATTACTTCAGAGGAGGAAATTTTAGGACTTCTCCATGCTATTGTTCTATTGGTCAATCAAGAAGCATTGATTCAGTGCCTACTATATGTATGCACTAAGATCAGCACTAGGAATATGAAAACAAACTTGAAATCCTGGAGAAGCTTGTATTCTACTGAGCAAAACAATCAGAAGACATACAAGGAAATATAAAATACATACAAGGAAATACAAAACACATACAAGGTGTCTCAGAAGTCTTAGCATACTACTTAGCTTTGCTAGCTTAAAAATGCATTAAGATTTTTGATACAACCTATAAGAAATGAATATAATGGTGGGGTAGGTACAACAAGTTGAACCATTGCTTAAAACCATTACTGTTCACAAAAGGAGGAAGAGAATGGATGACAAAAGGGAAAGGTTTAGTTGTGTGTCTCCTATTTCCTCCAAATTTCTTGCTGAGGGGTAGCACAGAGTGGGATGGCTTCTTGACATGAACCTATGCAATGGATTTTGTATTCCGTTCAACATCCCAGAGCCCCTCAGGTGTCAAACTTATATGGACTTTTGGACAAAGAACCACCTAGTTCTTTGCCTGCAGACTGCCTTGTTCTCGTCAAGTAAAACGGTAGTATAGTTAAGACCAATAAAATGAGGATGTTTTCTTACAGTGTCTAATAAAGAGTGGTGAATGAGTGGCAAAGACTTAGAGACATAACTCTTAATGGTGTCAACCTAGCAAGAGTCTAGAGGTAGGGAATTCCTAAGTACTAAATTGATTAGCCTTGGCATTTATGCCTCCTGGGGGTGGAAATGGGAAGGCCATACTAGTTACACTGGTTTCCAATGATTCATAAAGGATCAGAAAAAAACTCCTATAGGAGATGCCAGGAACTTGTCTTTAAAGGGAGCTAGAAATTCTAAGGGATGAGGTGAGAAGGATGCAAATTTCAGGCATGATGGACATTACACAAGTGAAAAGATAAATGTCAGCAAGAAACAGTAAGCTAATAGACAATATATAATTTAATAATTAATTGGAAAATAATATTTAATAATCCTGGTGGAAGGGTAACTCCAGGTAGTTGGCTTTTCAGTTATCTCTGCCTCCACAAAAATTCTCACATATTCATGGTCACCACCATAGTTTAGACCCTCAATACTTGTTACCCTGGCTACTGCACTATTCTTCCAAAAAGTCTCTTTGCCTCAAGTCTCTCTCCATTCCAATCCATATTCTGCTTAGTTGTCAAAGTGACTTTCCTAACGGATGTTTTGGAACATGTCCTTCTGCTACTCAATGAACTCCATTTTCTCCCCACTAACTCTTGAAGCAAAATTCAATTACTCCATTTAGCATTTAAAATCTAGCCTTAATCTAGTCTTATTAAGAAATTCTATCTCTTCTTGACACTCCAAACAATACAGTTTTATTATGGTTCCTCCATCATGGCATCCATTTTCCATCTCCATTCTTTTGTACTGGCCATTAACCATTCTTTCAATGAAACTCTCTCCCCCATGTCATTGCCCAGGATGCAGTGGATGACCTTGGCGTCTTCAAAGTTTGACCAGTTGTAAGTGCTCCATAGTGCCTGCTTCAGTCACCTTCAAGACCACTGGAACATATTATTCTATCTCCCTATTCTGCCTAGGAAAGTCTTGAGTAATTGCCTCTAAGTCAATGATGGATTTAAGGTCTGCCAGTTACCCTCAGCCTGTTTTAACCCATCTACCGTGGCCATTGCAGTTGCTACAGCTTCTTGGAGCCATAGGTGACAGTTGGATAAGGTGTTCAGGGAGGCAGAAACACCAGTTAACCTAACTTTTGTCCTGCCACTGGTCTTGGACAACTTTGTACAATTCTGTCTCATTTAAATTGATTTCACTTGCAAAGCAAAATCTCACCCCAGGACATCATTGGTCCTCTTCAAAAGGATAAACAACAACAGGAGCTCTATTTCCATATCAATAGAATTTAAGAGACAGAAATGGGATGGTTTAAGAAAGCCAAACTTCCACTGTTGATTTAGAAACTCAGGAAAATGTTGAACCACTTAATTCTTCCAAACTTTTTCTGTGAGATAGTCATAACTTTAAGGAAATGACTGGAAGTGGGAGGAAGGTATGAGATCTTCAAGAAGAGATAAGGTACACTAGCTATGAGTTTGGCAAAGTTGATTCAACCTCCTGCTTTGTTTATAGATTGATGGGATATATTCTATTTATTAAGCATATAGCTTAAATGAGGGCCAAGACTGAGAAAAACCCAAGCTTCAAAGACCAACTCTGAACATTGTGAAATTAGACTCAAAACCAGGCTGGGGTTTGTCAGTCCCCTGGGCCATGGAAAAGGCTCAGGAACTTGGGATGGGAGAAAGAGATGATGCTTTTTTTTTTGTTTTTGGTTCTTTGTCAGGGCTTTTCTTTTTTTTTTTTCTTTTTTCTTTTATTTGCATAACATATGTGTGGGTAATTCTTCAACATTAACCCTTACAAAGCTTTCTGTTACAAATTTTCCCCCAACTCCCCACCCCTCCCCTAGATGGCAGGATATCCACTACATGTTAATTATGTTAAAATATTGGCAAATCGAATATATGTATACATATTTCCACATTTACCACTGTTGTGCAAAAAAAATCTTATTTACACAAAAGATATATCAGATAAAGGAAACACAACGTAAGCAAACATCAATCAAGGAGTATGAGAATGTTATGTTGTGGTCCACATTTCACATCCCTCTCTCTGGGTGTATATGGCTTTCTTCAGTGAACAATTGGAGGTGGTTTGAAACATTTCATTGTTGAAGAGAGCCATGTCCATCAGAATTGATCATCATATAGTGTTGTTGTTGCCGTTTATAATGATTTCCTGGTTCTGCTCATTTCACTCAGCATCAGTTCATGCAAGTCTCTCCAGGCCTCTCTGAAATCATCTTGCTGGTCATTTCTTACAGAACAATAATATTCCATAAGATTCATATACCATAATTTATTCAGCCATTCTCCAATTGATGGGCATCCTTTCAGTTTCCAGTTTCTAGCCACTACAAAAAGGGCTGCCACAAACATTCTTGCACATGTGGGACCCTTTCCCTCCTCTAATATCTCTTTGGGATATAGGCCCAATAGAAACACTGCTGGGTCAAAGGGTATGCACAGTTTGATAACTTTTTGAGCATAGCTCCAAATTGCTCTCCAGAGTGGCTATATCTGTTCACAGTTCCACCAACAATGCATCAGTGTCTCAGCCCTCCCACATCCCCTCCAACATTCATCATTAACTTTTCCTGTCATTTTAGCCAATCTGTCAGGGCTTTTCTTCAGCAAGATCATCATTCGGGAAGTCTCTTGTAGAGAGAGGACTTATTGCTTTTTAAAGGAAAAACAAAAACATCCTTGGCTGCAACTTGGTAACTCTGAAGCCCACAGAGACTCCAACCAAAGGCTTTATTCAAGTCAAGTTCCCTTTCATGGGATGGATATTTGCAAAGAATTCATGGCAGCATGTATATGTTCAGAGCACACATGTATACACTCACATACATGGGGACAGCAGCATGTAACTATGTGAAGTTCAGAAATGCACATGCAAACATGGACAGACATAAACAGATAAGGCCAGGTAGATCTGAGCACAAACCTCCCAATTCACACCCACCCACAGCTCCCCCTGAAACCCCAGCCTGACACGTGTACATATTCAAATATTAGTATAGTACATATGGCTCTACTCACAAGTTGTGAATTCTATCTCACTCTTTAAAATACCAGATGTGCTTAAACTGCTCCACCAGAGAGAGCTTTCCCCTCCCTATCACACTTTCCTTATTATAAGGAAATGAACAAGGCCTGCAACAGGAAAGGCCTACATAAAAGGTTTCTTAGCATAAAGAATGACCTTCACTTTTCTGTTTGGTTATGTTGTATACTGGGATGAGGAACAAAAAAATTGGAGGAAAGTAAGGGAAGGTTCAGGGTAGGGGATTTTTGTTTTTGTAATGGGGCCAGATTTTGAGTCTCTGGCACCAGGATCCAAGCCTAGAGGGTTCCCCACATTGTATCATTTCCACAATGAGATGATTATGGCAAGCAAAAGGTTCCAAAATGCTGATTTTATTATTAAACTACATTTCACAGTTCATGCATAGGAAAAAGTACATCTTGCCACAAGATCGCACAGATAGTTATGGCTAGCCTGTGGATGAGCTTGCCTGGCAAGGAGGGAACGTAGCCTGGGGAACTACTGAATGCATCTTCAGAGTTCAGGGACTTTTCCCAAATTCTGGGAGAGCCCTGGAGATCTGTGGTCAGAAACAAGTGGCGAGAGCCTAAACCCTTGAAGGTTGTCTGGCAGAAATACCATGATGTCTATTTACAATTTTTTTTCCCTTCTGACAGTCAGTTGAGCATTTATTAAACACCTACAATGTGCTAGTGATGTATGGAGTGTTCAGGGAAGACAAAAAGGGCTTGCAGGACCCTTTTTAGGACTGCTCGTCTAGCTTAGGTGTCCACCTGGCACTCAACTCTCACTGTGGCTCCAAGAAGCTGAATATATGCAGTGATCATACTCAGGTAAATTATCTTAGCAGATGGGCTAACCCCAGTTTAGGGTAACTGATGGGCCTCAAACCTATTGATGAGTTGGGAAAGGTTATCCATCCCCCAAATGTGAATGACTAGATAAGAACAATTTGTCCCAATGGCCAGGAAGACAGCTTAAGCAGATTCCATGGAGTAACTTTGTTAGCTGTTAAAGACACAGGAGTCTTCAGTTCTGTGTCATTGCCCAGTCATCTGACTTTTATTCTGCCATTGGGCATTGATGACTCTGGAAATACATGGATTCTCAAACTTTTGTTTTCAGTATCTATATCTATATGTTATCTATTTTATGTATATTTATATATATATGTATCTATACTTATATTTTATTATCTATTATATATATATTTTAATATACAGATATATAGAGATTTGTATTTACATACATTTGCATATGTATACATGTATATCTATGTATATAGTAAATGAATGGGATGCAATCTCAAGGTTCTAGAAATGGGAGGGACTGGTGAAGGCTTTTTGCAGGAAATAGTAGTTGAGCTCAGTCTAGAAGGAGGGCAGGAAAGCCAAAAATGAAAGGTGAAGAAGGGGAACATTCCAGGCATTAAGGGATGGTTGCAAGATGTAATGGAAGGAATGACAGCAAATAGATTTGTGTCATTGAACATACAGAGGGATAAAATGTAAGAAATATGAAAATGTAGAAAGGGATCAAGTTGTGAAGCACTTTAATAACCAAAGAGAGAATTTTATATTTTATTCTGGAGTTAATAAACATGCATGTGAGCAAACACACACAGAGTACATTTCTGAATAGAACCCAGCAACTCAACAATTGAAAAGGCTTCCTATCTACTGAAGTAGACATAAGTCTGTAAGTGGAGTGAAGTAGAACAGGTGAGTGAGCCTGCTAGCTTCATGTAGTGAGGATGGCTGGGCAGAGTTTTTCCCTATCCCAAAAACCAATATGCAATATTAGAACCCATAATGGAAGAACTGGGGGTCAGAAAGGAGAAGATTCCTGAGGAGGGGATCATACATGGCTTTAGCAGTGCCCCAGAATCAGAAGAGAAGCTAGAGATCGTGAGGTGATCATCTGACTTTCTCATTCTTGTTCATAATGGAATTTTGTTAAAATGACAGGGTAGACAGAGTTTGCTCTTCACCTTGTTTCACTTCCTTTCAGTGTCCTATTAGTCTCTTCCTTCCTTCCCCTCTCCTCCCTAGCAACCCTTCTTCCCTTTGCACTTCTTAAAGACATCACGGAGAGTTGTCCCTTACTAGCTGTGTGATGCTGGGCAAATCCCGAAACCTGTCTGCCCCATTTTCCTCAACTGTTAAATTGGGATTATAATCTTCCCAGGCTTGGGATATAACCTTCCCAGGATTGGTTGTAAGAATCAAATTAGATAATATTTGTAAAGTATTTGGCACAGTGTCCAGCAGATAATAGCCACTTAAATGCTTCTGTCTGTGTTGCTATCTCTGTTTTTCTGTCTCCTTTTCTGACTCTCCTGGTATATATTAGGCACCAAATAAATGTTTGCTTCCTTCCTTCTTTCCTTCCTCTATCCTTTCATTCATTCCTCCCTCACTTCCTTTCTTCCTCCCTCTTTTCCTTCTTTCCTTCCTTTATTCCTCTCCTCATCACTTCCTTTTTTTTCTTTCCCATCTTCCTTCCTTCCTTCCTTCCTTCCTTCCTTCCTTCCTTTCTTCCTTCCTTCCTTCCTTTTTTTCTTTCCCTTTCTCTACCACCATTAGGTCATAGGACCTCTATACTTTTTTCTTCCATTCTCTGTCAAAATCTGTTCTCTGGTAATAGTCATTGATAATGATATGATAAACTCACTGGCATTAGGATAAAAATGACTGATAATGACTTTGCAAAGTACCATCTCCTGAATTTATTTCAAGAAGTCTACAAATAAATATTAATCTAGTGCTTGCAATCTACAAGGTAATATGCTTGGGGACGTAAAAGTTTCATAGAAGTATACAACAGGTCCCTGCTATCATAGAGTTGACAATTTATGGAAGTCTAGTAGCTTAAACCTAGACTAAGACTTTGGGATATCCTATAAGGTACATGAAACTTCAGTAAAAAATTTTTTTATTCTATTAGCTCACAGAAGAGTTGCTGTGAGTTAGGAAAAGCTCCATGAAGAAACTTGATTTTGATTTAAGTCAAACTCACCATATGAAAGTTAACAATTTCTTAACCCCAAATAGTTGACATTTATATAGTTGTACTTTATGCCTTGCACTCCATTGCACCTGATCTTCACAACAGGCCTGTGAAGCAGATACTGCAGACCTTATTATCCTCATTTTATTGCTGACTTGAGCATAGCCACATAGAGACAGAATTCAAACCCATTTCCCAAGTCCAAGTTTCCATCCATTATACCCAACGGCCTCTATGGGGCTTCACTGGTAGATTATGAATTGGGAAAGATAACTTTGGATGGGGGATTTGTTGCCCTTCAAGTCCCCACAATGATTGCCAATTCTTTCTATGAAGGAAATGAATTTACCTGGTCCTCAGAGAGTTTCATTCCCCTAGAAGAACCTGGTGAAGTCAGAATTGAGACCAGACACCTGTTTTAGTCAATTGAAGGAGCCAACAATTGTCCAATGAGCATTTTATCATTTTCACGGGGAAAATTGTTATTTTTAAAAAGTTTTTTAATCTAATTGTTTTTATTTTTAAATTCCAAATACTTTATAAAATATTCCTATTTTGTGAGAAGCTCTTGGAACAAATTAAAACAATTAAGTAATGAACTCATCTGAAAGGGCATTCAACATTTCATATTTGTGATGCTGTCCTGCTATACCATTCCATTCCCTTAAAAATTTAAGAGAAATATACTCTCCCTCTCAAATAGTTTAGAAAAACTTTTTGGGCTAGAAGGCTTTTATCCTGAGGTTCTGGATTTTCTTCCCACTGAAGCCAGGTCCTTGATATACAGATTGCCAACCAACCTTTGCATGGGTTTCAAAATCCAGCTTAGCGCCGGAGACTGTAAATGAATGTGTCTTTACAGAGTAGCACACATTTCCTCCTTTGATGACCTTCCTGCCTGTGGCTGGCTCCCTTGTCGACTGGCCTGCCAGCTCTTGGCTGCCTGAGTAATCTCACAATGACACGTTCCTTGCTGACTGCCAGAGTTACTACCCCCAGACCTCATAGAATTGCTGTTTGGAATGCCAGGCAAAAGCCTGAAGCCCAGCTTGGCCTGCAGGCCACCCCTTTAGAGGCTCAGCCAGAGTGAAATCCATTTTTTTTCCTCACTGCAAACCTACTGTGATATAATGCAACTTTTTTCCTCCTAAAATTTTCATTTATTTAAAAAAAAGAAAATTTTAAAGATCAGTGCTGAAAATAAATAAATACTGGTTCAGGACACAGTGTTAGTGGAAAGGAAGTTAGGGATCAGATTTTATTTAAAAAATGCCCAGTGGAGACATGAAAGAGTATTGGATTAGGAGGCAAGAGAATTGCATTCAAATTCTCTCTCTTATTCTCTGCCTCTTATTGTGTGACTTTGGAGAAATTACTTTTCTTGCTGGGTCTCAGTTTCTTTACCTGAAAATGAAGGTATTTGACTAAATGATCATTATAGTCCCATTGGCCCTATAAACCATTCTATATAAATATAATGAATATTCATTTAGTTTCTACTGATTAATGCATTTCCCTAGAGTCCAGATGATGCAAAATTGAGATAAGACATGATCTTTTCTCTCAAAAAGTTTTGTGTATAGTAGAAGCATAAGATCCCAATAGCCAGGGGTATGCTGGAACTAGCTCCAATCAGTTCTCAAGGGCCAATTATTACAGTTTGAGTGTGAACATTTACACCTAGGAAATCACCAACTGCTTCAAATAACATCTTGATTTATTGCTTTGTTGATTGTCTTAAGAAACTACTAATAATGCAGATTAAATTTAAAAGGGTTTCATGTATACATATCACTCCCAGGGGAGAGGGCGGAGGAAAGGGCAATCTGGTTGTTAAACATTTACCACCACTCCTCTGCCAACAGGTGATTTACAATAAGAAATCAGAGAGTTACAAAATAAACTTCTGTGGGAGGACTGAGAAGGAAAGTTGTTACTGAAGAGTGGGATTTGAGAAAGTTTCCTGAAGGTAATGGTGAAATTTGGATTCTAAAGAATGTGTAAGGGGCAGCTAGGTGGCGCAGTGGATAGAGCACCAGCCCTGAAGTCAGGAGGACCTGAGTTCAAATCTGGTCTCAGACACGTAACAGCTGTGTGACCCTGGGCAAGTCACTTAACCCCAATTGCCTCAGCAAAAAGCAAAAAAAAAAAAAAAAAAAAAAAAAAAAAAAGAATGTGTAATTATAAAATCACAATAGATTCTGTACAAATTAAAAGCAAATATAGCAGAACTCAAAAGAAAAGAAAATATAGATGGGAGAAACCCCTTGAATTGAATATTTCCAATAAAATCTGACATGCAAAATTTATGAAAAGTTGACAAAAATATATGGAATCAAAAGCTTTTTTTCAAATAGACAAGTGGTCAAAGAATATGAGAAAATACTCCTTAAAAAGAAATATAAGCCATCAATAATCACCTGAAAATGTTTTAAAGCAATCATAATTTGAGGACTTCAAATTAAAACAGCCTTGGGGTATTTCTTCATGGCCATCAAGCTAGCAAAAATATTATAAAAATGTGAAAGCCCATTGTTCAAGAGTCTATGGGAAGATAGGTACACTTATTTCCTGATGGTACAGGAGGAAATATAAGCTATGAATTGGTTCAGCAATTCTGGAAAATGAGACTTATGGAAGAAAAGTTACTAATTTTTTTGTACATTTTGACCTAGGTATTCTATTAGCTTTATGTCCTAGAAAGGTTGTTGACAATAAAGGCAGAGCTATACCTACGAAACTGTTCATTGAAACATTATTTCTGATACCAAAGAGCTGTAAGCCAAATGGGTTCCCAACAGTTAAGGAATGGATGGACAAATTGTGATATATGAATATTAATAAAATATTACTATATTTTAAGGCATAACAAATAATAAAGTTTTCAGAGAAAAATGGGAAGACATATAAAGTATTACTGGATGAAAATATTTGTAGTCCTAAAGAATTATGTACATATACATATATATAATGACTAGAATAATGTAATTAAAATCAACACTGGAAGTCATCAAGACTCCAGTTTAGTACAATGACCAATATTGGAACCATTCTGTCAAAGTAGGATATAATTTTTTGTTATAAGTTGATAAACTTACTGTTTCATAAGGAATACAGTTTGTTTTAGAGGGCTATTGGGACATGTCAGTTCTGTCTAAACAAAATGCTCCAGTAAACTTTGAAAAATAAAGCATGCTTAATTTTAGTAGTCTAAGATAAGGATGGTATTTGAGGTGTAGGGGAACAAGAGGAACAAAATCATATTGGCATGAAAGCAAGAATCAATGACAGTAAATTACATCACGCGAAGAGGCAAAAAAAGACCTATTATAGTCAAGGGAAAGAAAGGAGGAGGATGACCATTGTTTGAAACCTAATCTCATTGCATTTGGCTCAAAGAGGGAATGTCATACTTAGTTTGATATAGAAACTGGTCTCATCCTATAAGGAAGTTGGAGGGGAAAAGGGAAAGGAAAGGGGGAGGATAGCAGAAGCAAGAACCAGCCAGTTCTGTGTCGGGGAGAGAAGATATGCACATGTGACACACTTTTAAATTTAATCTTTTATATATTTGTATTTTCTGCTTCACTTTTTTATGTTTTGGTAATCAACAAAATAAGTTTATAAATCAAGCCCTGATCTGTAGCATTTGCTGATTTTTAAGGTATAAATGCTCAGCTAGTTGAGGTAACTCTAGCTTTGTGGTTATTTGTTCATTGTGGTTGTTCCTCCTTAGTTTTCAAATAGGACCAATGACATTACAAGACTAATGAATTGACTTGCATGTGAATTAGATTTGAGTGAGGCAGCCTCACTCTCTCCTCCACGGTCATTGGAGTACAGTGGCAAGACAAAGATCAAGATGACTGGCCTGAGTCCAGCATGCTCCTGCATGAAAGCAGAGTATAGTGTGTGTGTGTGTGTGTGTGTGTGTGTGTGTGTGTGTGTGTGTGCACAAAACAGTTCATTTTGGTTCAAATAGAAAATTGGTTAAGAGAAATGATGATGATGATGATAGCTAACACTTATATAGCATTTACTATGTGTTAGCTAAGCATTTTACAATTATCTTATTTGATCCTCACAACAACCCTGGAAGGTAAGTGCTATTATTAATTCTATTTTACAGTTGAGGAAACCAAAGGAAATGGAGCTTAAGTGACTTGCCCCTATTGTCTCAGCAGAGAACCTTGCTACATACTTTGTAGAAAAAAATTGAGGGCCATTTCCTATGAGCTCCTCCCTCTCCTCTCTTCCTTTTCTCCTATCACTCAGGTGCCTTCTCTCCTTTTCTCTTCCATCACTTTTATCTCACTCAAGGTGGCCTTACTACTTACCACAATTAACCCCTTTTACGTGCTCAAGAGATCCCTTTCCAACTTATCACCTCCAATAGATTGCCTCTTCTATCATTTCTAATCTATCACTTGGTTGCAATCTTTCCTTTTCTACTGTATCCCTCCCTTTTTCCTTCTCTCCCTCCCTCTCTCCATCCCTCCTTTCTTTCCTTCATTCCTTTGTTTCTTCCTTTCTTCCTTCTTTCCTTCCCTTCTTACTTTTTCCTTCTTCCTTTCCCCTTCCTTCCTTCCCTTCTTCCTTTCTTCTCCTCTCTCCTTCCCTCCTTCCTTCTCTCTATCCACAAAGATTATCATACCCTTATCTACAGATGTTCTTAAAATAATTTTTTCTCTTTTGCACCTCTGAATCCTCCCAAGATATCCCGGTGTTTACTAGCTAGATTTCTTTCTTAAGGACCAGGCCTTAAACAAAAACCAATCTAATTCTAATTGGCCACCAATAGGTCCTAGGCCAAGCCTCATTTGGTCATTGTTCGGGTTCTGATAGATTCAGATTGAATGCAAATATCAATTATTTCTATTTTGGTCGGAAAGGTCTTCCCCTCATTCATTCATTCATTTATTTATTTATTTAGATTTTTTAAGACTAGTTGAAAGAGGAGATAGATTCTTTCTCTCACTTGTTACTTAGCCTTAATCACAGAATAGGCACGGCCTCAATTAAACAGACCTGGTGAAGACCTTAACTTAAAAAGTCCTGGGTCTCTCACTACATCCAGGGCCATCTCCAGTCATCTTGATCTGTATCTGGCCACTGGACCCAGATGGCTCTGGAGGGGAAAGTGAGGCAGGTAACCTTGCACAGCTATCCCTTACTTCAATCCAATTCACTTACATGCCATAGTCTTCTCCAAGAATGAAGGACAAACAACATCAGCAAATGTGCCTCTTGTCTCCTTCCATTCACACTTGATCCTTCCATCCCTGCTAACTATGGCCCTCTATCTCTTCTGTCTTTGAGGGTTAGAATCCTTAAAAAGACAGGTTACAATAATTGCCTCCATTTTCTCTCCTTTCCCTCTCTTCTTAATTCCATGTAATATAGCTTCTGACCTTATTGTTCCACATAAACTACTCTTTCTAAAGTTACCAATGATCTCTTAGTTGTTAAATCCTCTGGTCTTTTTTCTATCCTTATTCTCCTTGACTTTCCTGCAGCCTTTGAGACTTTTGCTCACTCTCTTTTCCCTGAAACCCTCTGCTTTTCAGGTTTTTAGGACACTGCTCTCTCACGGTTCTCCTTCTATTTATCTGAGATTTATCAGTCTTCTTTGCTGGATCCTCATCCAGATTACATCCGTTAACAACAAACATATTTTTTTTTCTTCTCTCTCTATATTGTTTCATTTGGTGAATTCAGCAGCTTGTGGATTTAATTACTCTCTTTATGCTGATGATTCTCAAATCTACATATCTTTCTCTAACTTCTCTGCTCATATCTTCAGCTGCCTTTTTAAACTGATGCCCACTAGGTATCCTAAACTCAACTTGTCCCAAATTGAACTCATCTTTCCCTCTAAACACTTGTACCCCACCCCACCTAATAACCCTATTATTGTTGAGGGTAAGACTATCCTTCTAGTCCTTCAGCCTCACAAGCTGGATGCCATCCATAACTTCAACGTGTCTTACAACCTCCATTTCTAATCACATGCTAAGGCCAGTTTCATCTTTACAATGTCTCTTAAATATGTCCCCTTCTCTTTTCTAGTCCGGAACCCATCACCTGGCCCATTGATTATCATATTAGCCTGCTGATGAATCTGTCTGCCTCAAGGTTCTCCTTACTCCTCTTTATTCCATTCAGCCACCAAGATGATATTCCTAAAGCATATGTCTGACCATGCTACTCTTCTACTCAATAAACTCCAGTGGATCCCTATCACCCCCAGGACCAAATGCAGAATTCACTATTTGGCATCTGAAGTCCTTCATAACCTAAGCCCTTTCCTTCTTTTCCAGTTTTCTTCTATCTTACTGCCACCTGTGCAATGACATAAGCCTCTTAACTTTTCTACCAACAAAATATTCCATCTCTCAGCTCCAGATATTTCCTCTGGCTGTTTCTCATGCCTGAAATGTTCTTTTTCCCTCACTTCTTGGAGGTATTTTTTAAAGCCCAACGAACACCCAGTCTTCTACAGGAAACCTTTCCTAATTCCTTTTAAACCTAATGCCTTCCCTCTGTTATTTCTCATTTACTTCTCTATTTGGTTTATTTTTACGGATTTGTTTGTTGTCTCCCCTATTAGATTATAAGCTCCTTGAGGGTAGGAACTGTTTTTGGTTTAATTTTGTATCTCATGTGCTTAATACCATGCCTGATATATAGTAGGTGCTTAATAAATTTATTGGATGATGACTGGAATTTGAACTGGGAACTGATCAGAACAGATATTGTAAAAAGAAATACTATTCTGATAGTGCCATGGGATGTATACTTTTTGAGTAGCAAGAGACTTATATTGTTGTTGAGGCAAGTGACAATGAGGCTTTGTGCTAATATGGTTACCATGGAAAGAGGAGGAAAGAAGGGAATTTGGTGGTACAATATCCCTGCGATTAATATTTTTAAAGCAACCACTGTGTGCAAGATACTGAGACTGTGAAATGTACAGTAATGGATATGATCACAAAGTCATAGAGGGAAAAGGGACTTTAGAGTACAACCAGTCTAAAGCCTTTCATATTAAAGATCAGGAAATTTAGAGTTACATAGCTAGTGTCTGAGGTAGAATTTGAATTCAGAGCTTCCTGATTCAATGCCCAGGGTTCTGGATACTATGCTGCCAAAGTAGCTTAATAAGTGGGCAGTTGCCAAATTGGGGATACAAGAAAACTATAATGATTTGTTGTTGTTCAGTTGTGTTCCACTCTTCATGACCTCACGTACCAGCTGTCCATTGGGTTTTCTTGGTGAAGATACTTGAGTGGCTTGCCATTTCCTGTTCTAGTGGGTTAAATCAAACAAAGGTTAAGTGACTTTCTAGTAAGTGTCTGAGACTGCATTTAAATTTGGGCCTTCCTGATACTTTTTTGGCCCAGTGCTTTATCCACCAAGTCATCTCGTTGCCCTAATAATGATTGTGATGATGATATACAATAACCACAAAAATAATTATAGCAGTGTTGTAGTTTTTCAAGGTATGCAAAGCACTTTACAAATATTTCATTTTATCCTTACAATAGCTCTGTGAGATTGGGAATTATAATCACCCCCATTTTACAGATGAGAAAAATGAGACAGTTAAATGACTTGCCCAGAGTCATATACCTTTGAAGTATCTGAAGCCATATTTGAACTCATTTCTTCCTGAGTCCAGTTCTAGTACTCTGTGCACTGCCACCACCTAATAGGTAGATAATAGATAGATAGATGTAGGTATATGTATATAAAGAGACATGTTGATGTAGCATACATAAATATTTTAGAAAAATAGAATACATATAAACATAAACATAAAAATATAACTAATGTTTTGAAACCTAAAAAGATTGATACTGAATGAAAGGTATAAATGAGTGCTAGATGAGTTCAGAGATGGAGGAGATCACTATGGCTTACAGTGGTCAGGGATGGATTTAGAGACAAGATGGGGCTTGGCCAGGACTTTGCAAGGTAACTAGCATTTTCAAAATCAGAGCACAAAGGATCTCCAGTGGAAAATGGTGTTGACATTCACTGAGGCTAGACAGATCGAGCAGAAGGTCTCTGTATAGGAGCTAAGTGAGAAGAAATTGCATCAGTATTACAGATTTAGAATTAGAAGGGAATTTGGAGATAATGTATCTTAGCCTCTTCATTTTATAGATAGAAAATTGAAGCCCAGAGAGATAGTTATTTGTCTAAGATCATATATGTAGTACATCATATTAGGATTTGAACCCACATTTTCTACCTTGAAATCCAGAGTCCTTTCCATTAAGCTGCCATTTCCTCCAAATGAAATATTGTTAGATTGGAGCTGGAGAGTAGGAATTTTTCAGTGTTAGAACAACTATTTTGGACTTTGTTCTATAACTAAAGGGATGTCACTGAGCCATTTAAGCAGGAGACATGCACAAGAAAAACAATGGGAAAATTAATCTGGTCTTTTTATTTATATTGGAATAGAAGAAAGAGAAACTAATGGGAGAGAGGCCCAAGTAAAAAGCTGTTTTTGTAATCCAGATGTGAGATGTGATGTCAGTCAAAATAGACAAAAAGAGCAGGTGAGAGTAACACTAAGAAAGAAAAATCCTTAAGATTTAGGGGCTGTGATAAGTGATGGAGAAGTAAGAATTAGTGATGACTCTATGCATTGATTCCTGGGTAATTGGAAAAATGATGGTGTCTTCATCTAAAATAAAGACTTTATGATGGGTGGGTGTGGTAGATTTGATACTCTGGGAAAGTCACTTAACTCTTTGTCTTATTTTCTTCATCTGGAAAAGAAAATGACAAAATCCTTTCTAGGAACAATCAGCTTCCAAACAGGCAGCTAAGTTTTGCTAAGAAAATCCTAAATAGGGTCATGAAGAGTCAGACAGTGAAAAAACAAACAAACAGTAATCTAGAGAAAGAATATGTTCGATTTTATACACATTTATAAATTTAAAAAAAAGAAGAATTTTATACACATCTATAAATTAAAAAAAGTTAGAGACCGTCTTATAATTCTCATTTAATAATAACTGATATTTATATATGACTTTAAAGTTTTCAAAGAAATTTATTTAATTTAAGCTTCACAACAACCCTATGAAGTTATTATTCTTTTTTAAAATACCATTTTATTTTACCAAATATATGCAAAATAACTTTCAATATTTATCTTTGCAAAACTTTGTGTTTCAAAAATTTCTCCCTTCTCCTCCTTCCTCAAGACAGCAAGCAATCTGATATAGGGTAAACATGTGCAAAAAAAAATCAGATCAAAAGTGAAGAAAACACAAGAAAGGAAAAAAAAATCAAGCAAACAAAAAAGGTGAAAATACTATGCTTTGATCCACATTCAGACTTCATAATTCTTTCTCTGGAAAGTGGATGCCATTTTCCATCATAAGTCTATTGGAATCGCCTTGAATCATTTCATAGTAAAAAAAAAGTCAAGTCCATCATAATTGATCATTACATAATCTTGTTAATGTGTATAATGTTCTCTTGGTTCTGCTTATGAAGTTATTCTTATACCCATTTTTCAGATATGCAAACATTTATAGAGGTTGAGTTTTTTGCCCAGCATTACACAGCTAGTGTTAGAGGAAGATTTTGTCCCAAACCTTCCTAACCTCATTATTAATTATAAAATACTGTCTTTGGAGGAGTCTGGAAAAGCTAAATGACTCACCCAAACCGAGTTTGTGATGAGTCCAGGCATTAACATCAAAACACTTAGCAAACAGTTGTACAAAGGTCAAACTGGGTTTTGTAAAGGGCCATGTAAGACCAAAAATCAATGAGCTAGGAGACCATTCTAAATTGTCTCCATTAAGATTTTGGCCACAAGTTGGATGACTTAATTCAGATCCTACCAATGTTCTCCATTATCCCGCTGGTTTTGTATAGACCTTCTTGGACCTCAAGCCATTGTTCACTCTGATGATGGCTCAGGGTTTTGGGGCAGTGATGAGAAAAGTAACTATATCTTCAGACTTTCCTCTCACTCCATATCAGAGTAAAGAAGAGTTATCTTTTCTAAACCACTCACATAACAGGGGCTAATGACCTCATCTCTAGCCTGAGGTGTTTAAGATTTCCAGGTCTTGAATTTCTTTTAGGACCTTTTGTCAGCTACACATTATCAACTGAGTTTATAATCAAGCTTGAAAATGGAGTAAGTGAATCAACCATAAGGTGAGGAGCAGCATGGTTTGGGGAAGATTTATTCTTTATTTCCTATGCTTTTTTTTTCTATTCAAAGATTAGTTTTACAAGCTAGTATTCTAAATTACTTTCCTTGTGCACTGAGTAAAGAGACATATTTTCACTGTGGGTGATGTTTGACTCTGTGTGTGCATGTGTGAGTATGTATTTTGAGGTACATGCTCTCCTCGAGGAAATGTATCTCTTATGGACAGAGTTATCCTGACCTCATTAGTTGGGTCAATTTGACAAATAGACCCCCGAATACCCAGAAACTAGCAGCTTGTTTCAAGAGAAGGCAGGGAAATGACACTGCAGTGGGGGCTACCTTTGGGTATCCCACAGGGCTTCATGCAGAAACAGAGGGGACCAAAGTGAAAAAGCCCATCATCGGGGGATGCTGGGAAGTGACCTTCCTTGCCAATACTAACTCCAGGGTCCTATTTAATGATAGTGGTGATGAGAAACTGAAGAACACGTTTAGAATTCCATGGGGGCTCCTGGGCCTCCCCCCGGGAAGTCCACACAGAAAGAAAAACTCCAAGAGGTAACAACAGCTATTTCCTTCTAGAAAAACATTATGAAAGAACCTTTTCTAGGAACAATTGGCTTCCAAACAGGCAGGAAAACCATGAATGTAAGGGGAATGGAAAACTGCTTAAATAAAAGTTAAAGGGACAATGGATAGATTCTGGGTTTTTTTGTTTTTTGTTTATTTTAAATCTCTTCCACTGGCTTGTTATGGTATTAGAAATCCATTCATTATATATGTAATCCTTGATGTCTTTAAGCTTTTTCTTTCTTGTCTTTAGGAGTGCCTCAGTAAATGCAAATACTCCTGGGAGGGTTAACACCATAAGTCATTTTCAGTTAATACCTGAGCAGGAAATGTAAGTTAATGCAAGGCAAAGTCCTATGGGAGTATCACATGTAAAAAGTACAAGTGGGGACGATATGTTTTGGGGCACAGGACTGAGAGGGAAGCTGAAGAAGGAAGTGGGAAAGTAGCAAAAATTCATTTTTTGGCCTCTTAAATATTGACCTTGAATGGAGTCATAAGCAAGACTAGGATTTATGAGGTTTGAGAGTTGAAGACTTGCACTAAGGGTTAATTGGCATATTGCCTACATCCTTGGATTTTCTCATACATACAGCATTCCTCATTAAGACCCAAATATCAGTAAAATAATACTCTAGCAGTGCTTTGTAATGACTCATAGAGTACTTTTCTTCTTAGACACAGCATAAGCCAACCATAAAATGCTGGCTGCTAGCAATCTGCATCAAATTGTGTTTTGCCTTTTGAGACAGGCATTGAGAGGTCCCCAGGCATCCTGTGTTGAAAGATGTGGTGGGCAGTTCTGGTTCCCAGGGCGTGGCAAGGATTAGTTGCTCATGTGCTCAATCATCAAGGACAATTACTTCTTTCTTAGGTGGCTGATGCCTTCATGATGTTAGGTGCTTTTGAGGTTGATTGCAGATGAAGATGACCTAGTCCCAGCCTTCTAAGCACTCACATGGTGACTAGGTCCTTAGGGACATGTCAGTAAACTTCAAAGAAGTCATTAGGAACAAAATTGACCTTGACTTTGAATTTAAATTTGTTTTTGTTCTTTTCCAGGAGGACCTGTCTCTGTAACCTCTGGATGTTATTCATAGGATCACAAATTTAGAGAAAGCCATGGAGTTGTACCTTCTCATTTTAACAGAAAAATTAAATGATTTTCTCAGGTTTATAGAACTTAGGAAGTGTCTGAGGAAGGATATGAATTCATACCTTCATGAAGCAAAGTCCAGGGCTTTTTAATTCTCCTTAACACCTAAAAGCAAGGGAAACAGGGGGGAGATCACAGATGTAATAGAGAGAGAGAGGCAGAGAATGGAAATAGCCTTGCTAGATTCCCTTTCTGGATTCATCATGACTATCTCATTGGTTAGCTTATGTATCCCCCAATCCTTCCAGTCCTCCAAGATTCCTGGTCTAGCTTTTTATCAGTCACACTATTTTTTGTTTCTGGGGCCAGTCCACCTCTAGCTGGCCCTAGACTATCCACTGAGCCACATGACTGTTCCTCATTCTAAGTACAAGGTCAGAGATGGCCCACATCAAGGCTGAACTTGAGATTGAGTCCCTGAGCTATGGACTCCTGACTCAAACCTGTCATTGTTCATCTCATCCTTGACTCATCTGCCAGAATGATTTTCCTACAGCACAATTCTGACCATGTCACCTCCTTCCCCCCCAAAATAAATCCCAGTGGCCCATTATTACCTCCAGGGTCAAATATCAAATTCTTTTGGCATTTAAAGACAATTGAAATCTAGTCCTTTTTTTTTTTTTTAAATCTTTCCAGTCTTCATATGGATTACTCCCTTTACAAACTGTGTAATTCAGCTATATTTGAATTCTTGCAGGTTACTACACAGGATATCCCATCTTTCTTCTATGTAGCTTTTCAATGGCTGTCCCTATCCCTAGAATGCCCTCTTGTCTTACCTCAGTCTCTTCACTTTCCTGCGTTTCTTCAAGATTGAACCAAAATCAAACTTTCTTCAGGAGGCCTTTCTGCTCTAGCTATTAGTGTCTCCCCTTTGAGATTACTTTCTATATAGTCTGTATATGTTGTATATACATGGCAATTGAAGGTGAGTTCCTTCAGAGCAAAGAGGGATTTTTTTTCTTTGTATTCTAAGGATTTAATACAATGCCTAGCACATGGTTGCTTAGTAATGCTTGTTGACTGACTGGAATCCTTGTATTTTCTCTGCTTGTGCTCTTGACTGATCCTAGAGCCTGGGATGGTGTTAAACCTGCAGCTATGAGAAACTCTTGTTTTCCTTATTTGTAAAATAGGCACAATAGTGGTACTTACCTCCTAAGTTTACTGTGAGGATAAAATGAGATAATATTTATAAGATGTTGTGCAAACCTTTAAGGGGTCTATAATTATGAGCTATTATTACGGTTATTATTGTTATTGTTATTATTATTATTATTAATTAAGTTGCTACCTTGTCTGTTGTGACTAATGCTCTTCTACCCCCATATTCTCACCTTTATGATCCACTCTCTATAACTGAATCCCATTTCCTCCTGTGCCATTCTTCTCCATAGCTAAATGCCTACCTTACTTGATACTATATCGCATATGCCCCTTCCTTTGTGGCTGGAACCCTGATTTCCTCTTCTTCATCCTCTCAGAGACTTCTCTTCCTAAACCACAAACACTTATGACTGATTCCCTATTACTTACTGCCACGTGTTCTTTATATTCATTGCCTTTTGATTGACTTTCCGGCTTCTACCCAGTGAGCTAATCCTAACACTCCCCTGCTATCCACTGATGGACTTCCCTAATGTTAACTGACTTTTCCAATTTCTGCTGTATTCCCTTTATGATTTACCCACCTCTCCAAGCTTCCTCTTCTTGCCCTTGGTGAGGACTTCAGTTTTCCCAGTCTGGCTACCTATTGAATTCCAGAACTTATACCCTGAGACATATATACTCCAGGACATGAGGCTCCCCATCTGTAAAGTAAAATGATTGGTATGGGGCCTTATATAAGATGGAGGAAAATGAAGACACTGAGATCTAATTTGGAAGTCTTACCCTCATACTTACTGTAGTACTTTAAGACCTAGTAGTGTCTTAGTAGGTGTCTTAGTAACATATTAAACATTGAATTAAATTAACTCAATTTTTTAATTCATGTGGACAGACTATCAGATACAAGCTTCTGTGTCTTGGAAAACATTAATATCTATTGATATAAATGCAGGGCTTATCATAGAATCATTCAAGATTGTAGATTTTGACCTGGAAGAAATATTAGATGTTATCTAGATTAACCCCTTTATTTTACAGATGAGAAAGCTGAGGCCCAAAGGGGTCAAATCACTTATGTAAGGTCACTGGTAACAATCAGCCAATAAATATTTATTAAATGCCTATTATATACTATTCACTGAGCTAAGCATTGCTGACACAAAGCTGTTAAGGCCATTATCTGAGGCCATATTTGAACTCAAGTCCTCCTGACTACAGGGCCAATGCTCTATCCACTGGGCCATCTAGCTGCTCTGATCCCTAAGTATTTATTAAGCTCCTATTATGATGTAGGTATTGTGCTAAGTGCTGAGGATAAAAAAATAAAAGGCAAAATAATTCCTGCTCTCAAGGAGCTCACTGTCTAATGGGAGAGACAACATATAAACAATTATGTACAAAAACGATAAATCCAACAGAGGGAATGGATTTGTACAAGGTAGATGGTATCAAAACCCAGTTAGCACAAAGGAGACCATGAAGCTACTTAAAATGTTCAAGGAGATTTTAGATTTAGATTTATCGATTTAGATTTAGATTATAGATTTAGACTTGAAAGGGATTTAGAGATCTTCTAGTCCAAGCCCCTTACTTTACAGATGAAAATACTGGGCTTGAGTGAAATTAAATTTTTTGCCCAGGATCAGACAATAGTTGTCTAAGTATGAATTAAAATCTAGGTCTATTATTGTTCTTCAGGTGTTCAATTATATCTGACTGTTTATGACCCCATGGATCATAGACCAACTAGCCCTTCCATCCTCCACGATTTCCCAAAGTCCAAGCTCATGTTCATTGATTCATTGATACCATCCAACTCAACTTCTGCTGTCCTTTCTTCCTTTTGCCTTCAATCTTTCTTAACAGGGTCTTTCCCAATGAATCCTGTCTTTCCTTTATATGGTCAAAATATTTAAGTTTCAGCTTTAGTATTTGTCCTTCCAATGAATTGTCTAAATTAATTTCTTTATATATTAACTAACTTGATTTTTTTGCTGTCCAAGGGACTATCAAATCTTCTCCAGCACCACAGTTTGAAAGTGTCCATTCTGTGGCACTCAGCCTTCCATGTAGTCCAACTCTCACAGCCGTATACTGGGATTGTAAAAATCATAACTTTGACTATATGGGCTTTTGTCAGCAAAGTGATAACTCTGCTTTTCAATATGCTGTCCAGATTTTTCATAACTTTCCTTCTAAGGGGAACCACCTTTTAATTTCATGACTGCAGTCACCATCTATAGTGATCTTTGAACCCAAGAATATAAAATCTGGTACTACTTCTATCTCTTTTCCCTCTATTTGCCAGGAAGTGATGAGCTCATTTGCCAAGATCTTGGTATTTTTTAATGTTAAGTTTCAAGCCAGCTTTTACATTCAAGAGACTTGTTAATTCTTCTTCACTTTCTGCTATCAGAGTAGTATTATTTGCATATCTGAGATTATTGATATTTCTTCCAGCAAGCTTAATTCCGGTTTTTGATTTATCCAGCCTTGCATTTCATATGATCTATTCTTAATTTAAGTCTTAAACCAATCCACATTCCATATTTGCTTCTAATTAAAATTGTTCCTTGATCTACTTCCTCAAGAGACAAGTATGATGATCTGATACTCCCATCTTTTTGAGGACTTGCCACATTTTGTTGTGATTCACACAGTCAAAGGTTTTAGGGTAGTCAATGAAGCAGAAGTTCTTCTGGAAGACTCTTGATTTCTCCATAATGAAGCAAATGTTGGCAATTTGGTCCCTTGTTCCTTTGCCTCTTCAAAAACCAGCCCACTTCTCTGGTAATTCTCAGTTCACATATTGCTGAAGCCTAGCTTGCAGAATCTTGTGTGTGTGAAATGAATGCAATTGCTTGGCAATTTAGACATTCCTTGGCATTGCTCTTTGGAAATGGGAGATAAACAGGTCTTTTCCAATCTAGTGGACGATTTTAGTTTTCCAAATTTGCTGGCACATCGAGTGCAGCACTTTAACTTTAACATCATCTTTTAGGATTTTAAATAGCTCAGCTGGAATTCCATCACCTTCGCTAACCTTATTATTAGCAATTCCCTATAAGGTTCACTGAACTTCATTCTCTAGTATGTTTGGCTCTAGATCAGTAACCACATCATCAGTGATGTTAAGATCTTTCTTGTATAATTCTTCAGTTTATTTCTGCCACTTCTACTGTTGTTAAGTCCTTAGCATTTTTGTATTTTATCATGCCCATTTTTGTATGCAGGGGTGACCCTAATAACATTGCTTATAAATATGAAGTAGAAGTAAAGAATAGATTTAAGGAGCTAGATTTGCTATATAGAATACCTGAAGAACTATGGACGGAGGATCATAATATTGTATAGCAAGAAGCATCACACACACACACACATACACACACACACACACACACACACACACACAAGAAGAGCAAGAAAAAATATGGCTGTCTGATGAGGCTGAGGAAAATAGCTGAGGAAAGAAAGTGAAAGGTAAAGGAGATAAGAAAAAAAATCTACTCAACTGAATGCAGAATTCCAGAGAATAGCAAGGAGGGATAAAACAATTTTCTTTTCTGGGTTTATTTACCCAGGCTTTCCAGTCTGTGAGTCCAATGTTCCAATCACTCTATTCACTCACCATTTTGTTTTCAGATCAGAGGAAGGGAGGATTACTTTCAGCTGAAGGAATCTAGAAAGTTTTCAGAAATAAGATAGATTTTTCTGAGCTACATCTCAGGGATTCAACTAGGTAATGATACAAGTTAGCCTGTGTTAACAACACAGAAAAGAGTCATTTGACCATAATTACTATAGCCCAGCTTTTTAAGCAAGACAAAAATTGTACTAAAATAAATAAATTATGTTTTTTTCTTCTGTTACATTCCTTCTTGGAAGGATTGTAATAGCCTTCTGAAGAGTCCTGGTTGCATACCATCAAAATATTATCATGGCTCCATCTGAGATGGACCTCAAATGAATGTTTTAATATCAGTTGTGAGAAGGTGAAGGCATTTTCCCAGATGTCTTCAGAATTGATCCATTAAAACAGCATAAAAATTGTATTTAATCCAACATTAACTCATTCTGTGCAGACTTGTTTTGATACACCTGTTCTTTTGTTCTTGCCCCCTCCTTTTCTTCCCCCCCCCCAGAGCCATTACTACTCCCTTATGCATTATATGCATGGCCTATGGTGTTCAAGGCCAAGTGTAATAGATCCACTGTCACTGATGGAGAAAATGGTTTGCAGAAATTTTGAGGAAGCCTTCTTGTCCTTTACAAAACTTTGTTCTTTGTTGCCCTTGGGATGATCTAGGTTACATGGAACTCTCTCAACAAGATTTCTACAAATACAGTTTCTCCTGTACTTTTTCTATTTGTTTTATGTAAGTGTGTGATATTGATCACAATCTTTAAAATTTTGAAATTGATTTTATATTTTAAATTGGTCTTGACACTGGCTTTTTTTTTAACTTGGTGGTATATATATCAGCTCAGGTAGTTCAAAGTCTCTTTTAGGTTCTATTTTGTGAAAATTGCTTTAATTATTGAAACTTGCTAATCTATGTCAATATCTACTCCTTTATCTATTTCTTCTTTTCTAATATCAATATGTTGTTTAAATAGGTTTGGTCTGAACGATTTTAATTGTATGACATATCTTCCCAATTTTATTCTATTCTAATTTGGTGTTGACATTGATCTTTGTCCTTACAAGTCAATTATCTGGCTATATACATACACTGATTACAAATCATCTCTCTCTGTCTCTCTCTCTGTCCCTGTCTCTCTCTCTTTTTCTTCCCTCTCCCCCACATCTCCCATGAGGTCCATGAGACTTTGGCCTATTCATTTCTTGATTCTGTAGTTATTGCAATTAGTAGGCAATTAATAAATATTGCTTCATGGTTATATCATTAGAATTATCGAAGTAGTAGCTTTCTGGGATGTTGTAGAAGAATTTTCTGCCTTAGATGTAAGATTAGAATAGATAATTTTAAAGAATCCTTGCAATTTGAAAGTACCTCAAATATCTTTATCTCTATTTACTCTTTTTTTCTAAGGTTTCAAGTAATATGTCATAGTCTCTAAAGAATTAAGGTTGTGTATCACTCAACTGGTAATGGGAAGAAATATGGAGGTAGTGAATAAGTTGTGGTGGAGATAACTGGTATATAGACCATATTTGCCACTGGTGTTTACATAATGTCAAAAGAATTAGATAAAGGTCCCTAAGACCTTTGTTGGATACCCTGTGGAATATTTATTGGAGGTCATGGATGAGTCAGGTGGGAAAAAAGGCATGAACAAGTTCATATCATCAGACATACACATATGGCTCAGACCTACTGAAGTATCAAATTACCTGTGTATATGTGTTTTTATAGCTAGACTCACAATACTGAATTTAGCTAGAGATATCAGCTAGAATGATACCCAAAGAGAAGAAGAATTTAGAATGCTTTCACAATGAATAGGTGGTATTGTGGAAGACTTACATTTGAATCTTACTTCAGACAATTACTAGCTGTGTTACCCTGAACTTAACTGCTCTCAACCTCAGTTTCCTTATCTTTAAAATGGGAATGATAATAGCATTTATGCTGTGATACTCAAAGGAGATGATATATGTAAAATGCTTTACACACCTTAAACCATTATGCAAATGCTAGCTCTTATTACTACACAAAGTCCTTCATGGTGACTCCATTTAGTTTTTTCTAACTTAAAACAATCAACCAACCAACTAACCAACTTAGTCTCTTCAGTGAGCCTTAGCAAAAATAAATAAATAAAAATAAAATAATAATAAAAAAAGAACAAAATAGCAAGACCAGTAACTTTAATTAACATAATGATTCCTGGCTGCAAGAATCTCTGTGAGGTAACCAGTGTAAGTGTTATTCCTCTCTACTTTGTATATTTGGGGGCAACAAAGTAAATGTTTTCCTTAAGTTTATGTAGCTATAGAGGGCAGCCAGGTGGCGCCATAGTGCATAGTTTGCTAGATCGGGAGACAGGCAGATTCATCTTCAGGAGTTCAAATCTGGATTCCAACACTTAGTCACTGTGTGACCCTGGGCAAGAAACTTAATCCTTTTTGCTTCAACTCCCCCATCTGTAAAGTGAGCTTGAATAGGAAATGGCAAAACACTACAGTATCTTTGCCAAGAAAACCCCAAATAGGGTCAAAGAGAGTCAGATTGGATTGAAATAATTGAACAACAATAACAGCATATAGCTAGTAAGTGATAGAACCAGTTCTTAAATCTTACTCCTCTAACTTCAAGTTAGAAAGATTTTTAGTCCTTCTATCATATAGCACTATACTGCTTCTCATATAAAATGGGTCTATGTATGCATCTGCCCATTTCTTCTCCTTTGAGAAACTAAATTGAAGGGAGTGAATGGTATATATCTAGCAAGCAAAATAAAGATAAAGATATGTAATATTCTCCCTCAGCCATCTCTCTTTTTTTCTGTCTCTATGTGCCTTTCTCCCTTTCGGTGATATTCCTCACTGCTGTCTCTTCAGTGACAGAGAGATGTCCGAGGCAGTCATCCACATTAATACTAGACATACCACCAAACAAAAACTCACAGCGAAGTGTGAATTTGAGGGCCATTTAACACTGTAAATTTTCCCCTTGTATAACAATTATGGAAGCAGGCATGCTAATTGACATCACTGAGCTACACTGTGCATATGTGAACAACGTTCAGTAGCCCTCATAATTCCTTCTTTTATTGCTGGTGGCAAGCTTGTCCAGCTTCAGTCTGTGCACCAGGCTGGGATGCTTCAGAGTGCATATCCTTGGCCTCCCAAGTAATGTCAAGGAGATTTCCCCACACTATGGGTATTTAGTTATTATTGATTTGTCATCATCTCTGGAAAGTGTGCAGGTGTTTTTCAGGTAAAACCCTAATTTTGGGGCTGTCATGTGAGTCTTAGCTAGTATACAGGTCTTTAATTTCTTCATCTGGTCATTTTCATTTGAGGCAATTGGAAAGCATGAAATTAAAGATATACACCTCTGGATTTGGCCACATTTGAGACCATTACCACACATAAACACAGTTTTCTAAGAGGAGAGTGGAAGGTAAGAGCATTCTCTGGGAAGACAGACATTTTGATCCTGGCACATTCTGAATGTATCAGGAGAAAAGCATCCTGGTACAATTTAGAAAGTCAACATACTAGTTATTTTTTTGATTGGATAGTGGAATATGTGTGTTTGTATATGTGTGATATGTTATGTATGCAAGACATTCTGGACAAGCCTATTTTAAGGAGAAGGACTCAAATATTGGGTAAGAGATTGTGAGATGGCTACAATGGCCACCATTCCCTTTATTTAAGAAAGTCTCCCAGGGAGGCACTGTCTGTAGGAGACATATATATATATATATATGTATATATATATATTATATATATCTTCTTTTCTCATAAGCTGGTCAGCTTTATGGGGATAGAGAAGGAAATACAGGCCCAGTTTTGAAAATGGAGACACAAGGGAAGAGATGAAGTAGAGAAAGAAATACATTTTTTTCTTTAAAAAATGTTTAAAGGATATCATCAGAGAAATGTATACTGAAAAAGAAACCACCTGCTAATTTTGTTGGTATCCTTGCCATTAAAAAAAATCACATAAGGGAGCTCCTCCACATGTTGGGTGAAGCTTCTTTGGCAAGGTTACAGGGGAACACTCTCTGAGTCACATGGGAAGGGCAGTCATGGAGTTATATTCTGAATCACTAGAGGGAAAACCCATGTCAATGAGATGTTATATCAATTTTGTATAGCAGAGCTTCTGAACTAATTTCAAGCTGACTTTAGAGTCTTAATTGAATAATAACTATATCCAAACTAATGTTTCCCTTTAAGTAATCCAGTATACATGGAAAGTACTTTGTTTTTTTTTTTAAATTGGAAATGAAAGATTATGCTGAGCTGCCTATGCTTTCTCCATTGAGAGTTTTTCTATTTACTCTGCAGTTATCTTATATAGACACTATTATTTATATGTTGTTTTCTCCATTAGAATATAAGTTCCTTAAGAATATAAGTAGGGATCATTTTTGCCTCTTGTTTTTTGGAATTCCCAGTGCCTGGCACTTAGTAAACAGTACTTGTTGACCGACAATAAATGAATGATTGAGTAAGCATGTCTCTATGGCTATTTGGACAGGTACATACAGTGGTGCTTATTATCTCTCTATCATATGTGTTCCTTGGATATTTTATCTCTCAAATGTGTACCTAGCCTATTCATTTTGGCCATTAATCTTGCTGTACCCCATTTCTCTCCATAAACTTTTGTTTTCAGAATGAGCTTTCACTATGGAGAGAAAAAAAACCCCACTATTAGATTATAACATTTTATAAGTTGTCAAAGCTATAATGATATTAGCCACCTGACTGAAGGGTAAAACAAGCTTTGCAGTGTCATATAACAGGTTGCAGTGGGCTTGCCAAATCTCTGTGAAATAAACAAGGCAAAAAGGAAAAAAAACACACACACATACACACCAGAGCACACAAAAAACCCACCCCAAGTGTATATTGTCACCCATGTTCATACCTTCTTGCTTATTAGCCCCTGGAGGGCATTTTCTATATAAAATATATATAAAGTCTTCCCAAATCAGAAAGGTCTCCAATTTAATTGGAATGGAAAATGCTAACTAATTGGCATCAAAATTTGATTTGTGGGAGAAACCGCCTTTTTGTTTGAAACACAACAGTGTATCTGGGAACACAAGCTCAGTCCTTCAAAAATCATCCATGGGCACCACGGAGGAATCAATTAAAGTTGATTTGGCATATCTGCTTTTGACAAATATAAAGAAATCTCTGATTAGGCAAAGAAGAAAAGAATTCCTCTCTTTCGAGCTCTCTCTCACTCCCCCTTCTCCCTCTTCCTCTCTTCTCTTCTTTCTCTTTAAAGGCAGTAGATGTCAGAAGGGGGTGGGTAGTGATATGCAAAACACGGCCTCCATAACCAAAGTAGCCTGCAAAATTAGGTGTCAGCATGCAAAGCTTATTGATGTATGAATGCGGAAAATGAAAGCCGGCAGTAGACAGACGGGGCTAAAGGTGAGACAGCCACAGTGAGAGCAGCTGTAGATCCACGTCAAGGTGTTGCTATATGAGCTGGGGGTTTTTCTGGAGGGCCACAGCCTAACAAGCTATGCCTGGCCATAAAATGATGAAACAATACAATGTAGGCACACGCTATGTGAATACCAAATAAATTGACTCGGTGTCTCCCCCAGCCCCAGCCTTCCCTCCCTCCCTCCCGTACGCCACCGCCCTCCCCTTCAAAGTAGGCCTGTGTATTCATTAATAAATTCATATTCTCAGTTTTCAATAAAAGAAGAAAATGCAGTGTAAACTGGAGTTACTTAGTGACACCCAGCTCATTGCTTTTTATTGTAGCTTGCAGCTACGAAGCCTTCACAGCGCACTAGCAGAATTTATTACTGTCTGTCTTTGTGGCAAGTTGGCGAAGTGCGCCTTTTGAAGAAAATTGACCCACACTTCATGAATATGATGAAAAATGCCAATAACACTACAAAGACGAAGCTCTTGACATTAGTCTGCAAAGAGCTAAAAGACAGTAATGAAAGTATTGCAATTACAAATCATTACTTCCTCTCCAGCCAATCATCAGCGCTCTCTCTCTCTCTCTCTCTCTCTCTCTCTCTCTCTCTCTCTCTCTCATTCTTTCTTTCTCTCTTCTAGATCTCCTGGTTGGCCCCCAGGTGCTATCTTGCATAGCATGATGGGAGATAGAGAATATGATGGCTCCACTTAACTTCTTAAAAAAGAGAAAAAGAGACAGAAAGGGGGAAAGACTAAAACGATTCTTTCCATCTCTCCTGGAATAGAGAGTTATAGTTACAAACATCTCTTGGACCACAATATGATAAAGAATGATGGAAGGGTTATGTACTTTTAAGGAGACCTGGTCCTGAGATGAAGAATGCCTTACCTCCTCATGTGAGACAACGTCTTCGTGTTCACTGGGCTATGCAAGGCACATGTGGTCTCTGGGATTAACAGCCTGCTCATTGCACATTCAAGGATTCCCATTAATTACACAAACCTGATTCTTAGATGCCTTAGAACGAATAAAGAAAATAAAAATGCATTTTCAAAATTGGAAATCAGAGTGGTTTTGTGTCCTAAATGGCAACATATAAGAAAGAAAAATGAATTGAATAAAGTAACCAAGGAGCATTATTTAATTATAGGAAAGTTGTTCAATACCTTGAGAGTCCCCAGCAGAATCAAGAATATGCATCTTTGTTTTGGCCACTCTGTTCACTAAAAATTGCATTTAGCATAAGGACATGCTTGATTTGGGGATCTCTGAGTTAGATTGATAGTTGGATATCTGTGAAAAGGTTTACATTTCTTTTTTCACCCCCACCCCCCACACAGGCATTCTCTGCTTTATAAATAGTCTGCTTAGAAATGATCCTCATATATATAGTAATCTCATTCCTCCATTGCAATTTTGCTGCCACAGGCCCTACTATGAAGGGAGAAAGAAATGAAAAGAAAACTTAAAGTTTCTATAATATCATTGAGTTAAGAGAAGTTAAGGAGGAGAAAAAGCCATGGAAATCAGAACGATTTAGGAGAGCTGAACCTGAGGCCATCTCCTAGGCAAGGATGGCCTTCCTACAGTGTGGCCTCTCTGCCCAAAATGATTCCTCCTTATCCCCTTGGAAATATTCATTTCAATTTGCTACCTTAGATATAATATCATCAATTAGGGATTCATTTGTGTTCAGTTATCCTCTTTTAAAAATGCAAATACATCAGGGGAAGGGTTATAGGGATGACAGTCATTTATACATTAATGTGAATTAGTTCATTCAGATTGCTCGCCTCTGACACCTACCAAGTTGAAATCAGTTGCATTGAGAAAATGAGAGTTCTGATTTGGTGGGAGGGGAAGTAATTTGGGAACATGTAATGCACTATGAAAAAAGCAAATCTGGGTGGGGTCTTAGGGCATCTGATAGCCAGGGGAAAGGGACATTAGAAAGTAGATAATGAATAAAAAGGAGACAGGAGAATGCTATAGGAAATTTCACTCAGATCTGGTCCTGTACCCACAGTGGGATGTAAGCTTCCTAAAATGAAAGAGATTATTTATTTTGATCTTTTTGTCCTTGAAGTTTTACACAGTGACCTTCACATCGAAAGTATTTATTAAATTATTATTCAATTGTAATCAAAATTGAATTCAATTTTTCTTACTAGTATAAAAGAAAAGTGCTGGTTTCAGAATTAGAGGACCTGAGTTCAGATTCTACTTCTGACCCTTACTATCCTTATACTCCTGGGTAATTCAGTCAACTGTCTTGGTCCTAATCTTCCTCATTTGTAAAATGGGAGGGATGGAATGGAAGACTTTTGAGCTCTCTTCCAGTTCTGAATCTATATATAATAATCTTTTCACTTATTCATAGTACCTAGTACTATTAGTACCAAAATTCTATTATAGTAGAATTTTAATAATTTTTTTCATGCCTTGATCTGAACAACTGAATAACAAGTATGATATTGTTTCTATAGCAAAAAGTCATTTGAAGTTTCTAACAACTTATACATATTTTCCTAACAACTTATATATATATATGTGTATATATATACATATATATGCATATATATATGTATATATATATTAGAAATTCTTTAGATTGCCTATAATGTTTGAGTATTTGAGGTCTAATCCATTGTGTTTTGTCACTATACACAAGAATTCAAATAGCTTTGTGGCTTTGACAATTCCCTGAAGCTCTCTAAGTCTCAGTTTTCTTGTCTGTAAAATGCAAACATATCAAATGACCTCTCAAGTGCTTTTTGTAGTCTGAATTTATGTGGTTTTACACTGGGAAAAATAATATAATTAACATGAAAAGACAGAAATCTATCAATAAGTGAATAAGCATTTAGCAAGTACCGACTATGTGGCAGGTCCTGGGCAAAGAAGATATATTCCTATATATGGAAAGCCTCATGAAAAAAGCAGGATTTAAGCTGAGTATTGAATCCTGAGATTCCATGAGATAGATGAAGAGTGATAAACCATCCAAAATATGGAAGCATTAGTGTAAAAGCCTATGCCTTTGGATGGAGAGAAATGTGTTAAGAATAGCACATAAGCCAGTATGGCTACTATATAAGAAGATTGGAAAAGTAGGAAGGGATCAAGTTAAGAAGAATTTTATTGTTGTTATCAAGTATTTGTGTGATTTGTGGTTTATCAAATACTTTACAAGATTTTTTTTTCATTTTATCTTCATAATAACTCTGGGAGTTAGGTGCTATTTTATCCCCATTTTACAGGTGAAAAAACTGAGGCTAAGGAAAATTAATTGACTTTCCTAGGGTTATATAATTAATAAGTGTCTGAGGCATAATTTGAATTCACTTTTTCTTGCCTAGAACTTTATCTAATATAGTATCTTGTTTTAAATGTCAAAAAGAGTTTATATTTGGTCTTAGAGGTGATAGGGAGTTACTGTAATTTATTGAGCAGGAGGTTGACATGATCAGACATGAGTTTTGGGAAAATCATTTTGGTGTCTACATTGGAGATTAATTAAAGTGCAGAGAGACATGAGGAATTAAGGCCCACTATGAGATATTACAATATTCCAAATAAGAATTGACGAGAGTCTGAGTGCAAGAGAGAAGGGGACATATAGGGCAGTTGTTGGAGAATGCACAAAATGTGCTCATGACACTTGGAAAATAAATTATTATTTACTCTTGAGCCTAGAATATAGCCAACAGCTAATGTATTAAGACTAGCCCCCAACACATTGTAGACAGAAAGTTATGACATATATGGAAAGATGAAGGAAGAAGTTAGATTTTTGTTGCAATGAGGCAATCTAACTTGAATGGTTCATGGCTACTAACTGGTTGTTTGTACAGCAAGTAGACCATCTATTCTTAGGAAGCATCCAAGGTGATGTGTGCTTATTTCACTAAGGTTGTCTGAGGCTTCTGTGGCCAAACTGTCACAATGACTTGTAGTCTAGATACAGTTAGCCTCATTAAGGAGTTGGCCTTTAAGGAGCTGTGATGATTCTGTGCCTTCAGGCTTGGTGGAAGCTGTAAACGTGATTGGTACCTTCTGAGACCAGCTCTTCACTTCAAGACATATGCAATAGAACCTAGGAAAGTGGCATCATGATTTTTTGCTGATAGTTAAATGTGAGCCATTTTCTAAAGGCCCCTTTTTAAGAATAAAAATGAAAAGAGAGCTGAAAGATGGAAAAATTCCAAAAGAATGTAAAAGACCAGACATTATTTTGATCTGATAGCCTGAAGTCTTGGCAACCAAGAAAAAGGCAATCATGAAAGCCTCAGTTAACTATTAACCCTTATACCTTCTTTAGCATCTATCTCCACAAGTATTTGTGAGAATGATCTGTGCATTTTCAAGGATATTCTTGATAAAAAAATATGAGCAGAGAATAGGAAGGCTTTAGCATATGAATCTTTATGACAGACCACATCTCCCCAGTTACACAGATAACCTGAGGTGTCAATAATATATGACTTCGTTCTTTTGATTGTTGATGACAAAAATGAATTTGACACAATAAAGCAAGACACAGATCCAAAGTCTTCTCTCTGAAAAATTCAACCATTGAGATCACTTTGAACATCATCTGATGGTTAATATCCAGTAAGGCATATAAAAGGGAGATAAATGCTTCCAAAGGTGTCTACTACTCTCATCGAGATGATGTCCTTAGTAAAGTTCAAAAGAAAAAGGAATGCTCTATAAATCAAGAATTTTAACCTGGGACCCATGGACATGTTTTTAAAAATATTTATGTAACTACATGCTAATATATCTTTTTTTCTTTGCAATGCAATGTGTTTTGTTCTATGCATTTTAAAGCATCACTCCAAGAAGGGATTCATAGATGTCACCAGACTGTCAAAGCAGTTCCTGACACCAAAAAGGTTAAGAACATTTGCTATGGATGATGAAATTCTATTTAAGGATATATTCCTGATAAAGAAAGACAATATCCTGATTGCATAAAACTGTTGAACATTATACAGATTTCTCAATACACATCTTCTCAAAATAAAACAAAACAAAAAGGTTACCACACAGAAAATAATCAAGTGGATTAAAAATATGGATTGGCCAGGTTGTAACATTAAATTGAAAAGAAAGTCTATTGAATTAGTCCAAATCAATAAAGAAATTTATAGATATAAATTTGAAATAGATTTGAAAATAAAATATATTTCTTTTTTTTTAATAAAGCTTTTTATTTGCAAAACATATGAGTGACTTTTCAACATTGACCTTTGCAAAAAAAAAAAACTTTTTTTTCCAAAGCTTTTCCTTTCCCTCCCCCCACCCCCCACCCCCCACCCCTAGATGACAGGCAATCTAATACATGCTAGATAGGATAAATTATATGACAAATA
>JAJPUD010000218.1:390854-414230 GCA_023553655.1 Myrmecobius fasciatus | reverse complement strand
AATCTAATACATGCTAGATAGGATAAATTATATGACAAATACAATACATGTATACATATCTATACAGTTATCTTACTGCACAAGAAACATCAGATCTAGAAAGAGAAGAAGAAAAAAAACAACCTAAGAAGGAAAACAGAATGCATGGAAATATTCACAGAAAGCGTTAAAATGCTGTGTTGTGGTTCACTCTCAGTTCCCACAGCCCTCTCTCTGGATGTATATGACTATCTTCATCGCAGTACAACTGGTTTGAATCACATCATTGTTGAAGAGAACCATGTCCATCAAAATTGATCATCGTATAGTCTTGTTGCTGTGTATAATGTTCTCCTGGTTCTGCTGATTTCACTCAGCATCAGTTCATGCAAGTCTCTCCAATCCTCTCTGAAATCCTCCTGTTGGTCATTTCTTACAGAACAATAGTATTCCATAATATTCATATACCATAATTTATTCAGCCATTCTCCAATTGATGGGCATCTTTTCAATTTCCAGTTTCTTGCCACTACAAAAAGGGCTGCCACAAACATTTTTGCACATGTGGGTCCCTTTCCCTCCTTAAAAATCTCTTTGGGATATAGGCCCAGTAGAAACACTGCTGGGTCAAAGGGTATGCACTGTTTGATAGCTCTTTGAGCATAGCTCCAAATTGCTCTCCAGAATGGTTGGATCCGTTCACAGTTCCACCAACAATGTATCAGTGTCCCAGTTTTCCCACATCCCCTCCAACAGCTATCATTATCATTTCCTGTCATTTTAGCCAATCTGACAGGTGTGTAGTGGTATCTCAGAGTTGTCTTAATTTGCAAGAAAATAAAATATATTTCAAAGGAACTCTACATACCCAATAAATAGGGCCAATAATTGAATTAAAAAGTTAGCTTAAATTTGGGAAATTTTGTAATATTTTTGAATCATTCCAAGTAGCTTCTTGCGTGTGCATGCACACACACACACACACACATTTTCCATCAATATTATCTTATAAAGCTATAAATCTCAGAAAAATCAAAATTTCAGAGGCCACAATGGAAAAAAAGTATATGGTAAATAAAAGTAGACTATGACATATTTCTTGTGGCCATTCCCAAAGGCATATCATTTGAAAAGGATCTGGACTGTTCATGCCTTAAAAGCAGAGGATAACAGAAACAGTTTCCTTATGTGTTCTTCCCCCATTAGAATGTGAGCTCCTTAAGAGGAAGGATGGTATTGTTTTTCTATTTGTATTCTTTGTACTTAGCATTGTTTTGCTCAGTACTTAACAAATGCTTCATTCATCCATTTATTCATTCATATTGCACTAGTGTCTATGAAAAATGAAAACCCAATGAAAACCCAAAAGAAGGTCCTTACTGCACAAGGCATAGGATTAATGCAAAGTCATAGACAAGACAAGCACAAGATGAGAAGACATGGATAGTTTTTAATCTGCATGGATAAAGGGAATACCTACATCAGCATCAAACCACATTGAAGAGAAATCTTATAGAGAATTAGGTTCTAAGATCAGTGTATAATGTAAAATCTCACAGAGTAAAAAACAACTTTATAGTGATTCTCCAATGTTTCTCTAACATATTGGAATAATCTAGATAGAGAAATCGGCATATCAAATGCATAATTTTGATTTGGGTTGATCATATGTGCTGAGTGCTCTGGGTTAGGAAAAAACAAAGCTAAGCTTTGCTTAGCCTAGGCAGCTAGGTGTCTAGTGGATGAAGTTCTTGATCTAAAGTCAGGAAAGTCTACTTCAAGTTTTTCCTCAGATATTTACTAGCTATGTGAACCTGGGCAAGTCATTTAATCTCTATTTGCCTCAGTTTCCTCAAATTTTAATTGGGAATAATATCACCAACCTCCCAGGGTTGTTGTAAGGATCAAATATGATATTTGTAAAACACTTAGCACAGTGTCTGGACCATAGTAGGTGTTATATCAGTGCCTATCAATCATCCTCATCCTCATTATTAGAATAGCCACACGGTCTTCTCCTCTCCCTCTACTCTCTCCCTTACATGTGTTCTGATGGTGGGACTGGACATGGGGCTTGGAAGAGGGAGTAACTTCCTAACTCCAATCTCTCATTCACTCAATGGAATTCTTTGACTGAGTTGACTGTCAGAGAAACTCCCACACTCTATTCCTCCCCTCCCTTTACCTCACACAGTTGAATTATTTCAATGATGACCCCAATGTATTAAAATATGAGGATTAGGAACTTAAAATATAAATCAAGGCCCTAATTGTTGCCACCAGTTGTGAAGGATGTATGGTTTCTGCCAAAGCAAACAAACATACAAATAACAATAGCAAAAAAAGTAAGAGAAAGAAACAAAACTTACTGAAACCAAATGCAGATTCATAAGGAGATACTTTTCCCTAAGCATCAGGAACAGGATTAGGCCTATGAAAACAAGTGAAGTTGTACACTGCAAATTGGAACTGACATTTGATCTAATATTGCTTTTTAAACTTTACTTTTAAGTAAGCCTAAAAAGAGGGGAAGGGAGTAACTTGCAATAAATTATGATCAGGAAAAGGAGAGTGAAAGAAAATGAGAAGCATCGGCCAAGTAGTAGCCTGGACTACATAAATAAAGATAAACAGGGTGCAAATTTTCTAAAAGCAACATTCAAGCTCCAAATCCATCCATACTTTAGAAGACTGTGTGCATTTGCTCAGTTAATGCAAACCTCTGTTCTCAAAACAGGTTTGGTAGAGTGGGAAGGAGACTGAGGCAAAAGGTAAAGAAAGGGGAGAAGACAATGGAGGAAAGAAAGTGGACAGGAGAAGAAGGTGAGGGAGAGGGAGAGAGAAAAGAGGGAGAAGATGAAGGAAAGAGGGAAAAGGTGAAGGAAAGAAGAAGAGAAGAGGAAAAGATGAGAGAGAGAAGAAGAGGAGAGAGGGAGAAGAAAAAGAGTAAGGGTTAAAGGGGAGAGGAGTAAGGGTGAAAGGGAAAGGGATCTGCTGTGGGAGTGTGGGGAAGGGGAGAGAGAGGAAGAGAAAAAGGGGAAGAAAGAGAAAGGAGAGACAGGCGAATGATAAGGAAAGAGACAAGGAGATAGAAAGATGGAGAGTGGGAGAGGAAATAGCCAGCAGTAACAGTGGGTAACTTGCATGGAGGTAAGTACTAAAGGAACTAACTGCAGGGGATGTACCTATAAAGAACAAGGAAAAGTCATTTGGGCACAAAGATCTTTAGATTTTACTAGTGTTGGCTGGTCTAGGAATGTCCGGCATTAGATGGTGTTAGTGATTGTTTATAAGGTGTGATGTCAAAGGCATTTCCTGAAGCCCCTACTTCCCCTAAAAATACATCTACCTGCTCCCTTATACTTAAAGTTCATTTCCCAAGAGAAAAAACGTTTCATTTAGTAATTAAACATTACGCTAAAAAAAAACTCCAGGGAAAGGTAGCACAGTTACCTTAATTCACACTCAAGTGTAAGTGGCTAATAAGAATCAGTATGGGATAGTGCAAAGAGAACCAGGCAACCTACATTCTAATTCTAGCTCTGTCCCTAATTAGCTGTGTGAGCTTCACCTATCTAAAAATTTCACCTATGACTGAGTTTCCTTATCTATAACATGAGGGAGATTGTACTAGCCTGTTTTTAAAGTCTCTCTAGTTCTGTTATTAAAATATGGTATGATAAAGTATGATCCATTCCTGAAAGAAAGTTTTTATGGTGAGAAAAAAGGAGTTTTTTGCTACCTTAAAGAATGAGAGAAGGAGAATAGGCAGAAAGAGATCAGTGATACAAAATACAAATATTTTACCTTTTGCCATTTGTATGTTCAAAAATCATACATTGGCCAAGAAGTATCTACAAACACACATACACTGATAGTAGGCAAATGTCTGTCTGTCTGTCTGTCTGTCTGTCTGTCTCTCTCTGACTTTCTGTCTTTCTGTGTCTCTCTGTCTCTGTCTCTCCCTTTCTCTTCCATTACAGAGAGGCTATAAAATATCCAGGTACTATGACTTGTAGATTCAAATCTGATTTTCAGAGTAATAAAAGGCATCCCAAGCTTTGTTCAGGATGAGTTTCACTTTTTGAAGGGAAGCTTCTGTACTGACTCTCCCCAAATGCTTTCAGAATGATTATAAATTAAACTATCATAAATTATGATAATAAAAATTGAATATAAAGAGTAAACCAAAACTACCAACTAACCAGCAAATTATAATAGAAAGGAGTCTTTAGCCAGAGAAAGTCTCACAGGCCTGCAAACCTTGGCTGTTGGGGAAGGTTGAGACTGGTATGTCATTTGCGTTTAGGTAATCTGAACTGCAGTAGAGTTAAATATTTGGGTGTTTGCCTCAGTTCCTCTTCTGTAAAACAAGCTGGAGAAGGAAATGGCAAAGTACTTCAGTATCTTTGCTAAGAAAACCCCAAATGTGGCCACAAAGACTCAGAAATGGCTGTAACCACTGAACAACAGCAACAAAAATCCACACTAAGTTCTTCAGTAATATAAAGAATCCTTGGGAGCTGAAGGCTGAATAAGGAAGGATAGCCCTGGTTAGAAAAATGGAGCAGGACAAAGCTTTTAAAATCACTGAAGGAAAGGAAAGGGAAGAACACCCAATTCCTTGAGAGAGAGAGAGAGAGAGAGAGAGAGAGAGAGAGAGAGAGAGAGAGGACTGCTTTGTATCCCTAGTGGTTGGCATAATTCCTGGCACAGAATAGGTGATTAATAAATGTCTATTTGCTGATTGACTAGAATATCAAATGCATGAAGATGAGTAATAACATGTACTAGACACTTTAAATGTCAAACCAAGGATATTCCATTTATCCTAGAAGCAATGTAGAGTCACTAAAGATTTTTTAAATATGGTATGACGTACTGAGAGTTGTGCTTTGGAAATATCATTTTGGCAGCTGTGTGGAGAATGACTTGGAGAATCTGGAACTCAAATCTTTTGACTCCAAGACCAATGTTCTTTTCTGATGTGTAGAGTTACAGGATGATTGGAAGTAATAGTTTGGAAAAAAGATTATTGTATTACAAGTCACTGTGCTGGGAAGTTCTCTAAAACTGTCCATCTACCAGAAGGAAAGAGGAACTGGGAAGTCAAAATACCATTTTGTGTGTGTGTGTGTGTGTGTGTGTGTGTGTGTGTGTGTGTGTGTGTGTGAATTATTTCATTGTATCCCCATTTTTAAAAATTGGGCTCACAAGGAAATGAAACCCTAACTTAAGAATTTCAACAACGGGGGCAACTAGGTGATGCAGTGCTTAGAGCACCAACCCTGAAGTCAGGAGGACCTGAGTTCAAATATGGTCTCAGACACTGCCTATCTGTGTGACCCTGGGCAAGTCACTTAACCCCAATTGCCTCAGCAAAAGCAAAAAAAAAAAGGAATTTCAACAACAGACACTCATTAATTGTCAGCTATATTTAGAACATTATATTAGGCATTGGAAGTAGATAATAAAGCTGAGATAAGACAAGTTCCCTCTACTTAAGGGTACTCAATATCCAGTACTTATTCAATCAATGATAATCTTTTCTTGTATCCCTAGTTAATTTCTCTTCTACTTCTACCTTAAAATCATTCTTCCTACTCGAGTTATCTACCTTGGAATGAGAGATCTGGGGAAAATATTCTTTGCTATTGTAAAGTATTGTGTAGCTTGGTTGCCAGATGTGATTAAGAGGGGAGGGGAAGGAGAAAGATGCCCCTCTTCAGTTTTGATGTTTTCTGGTAGAGGTGAAGGGAGCACATTCCACAAATCTGTTTCCTTCCCAGTCAGTCCCAATTATAAGTACAGTATGGATTTATCTTTAAATATTCTTTGAAATGTTAACACTTGTTTATGTTATAAGTCCCCTTACTTTCTCTGATTATGACACCTAGGATAGGGAGTAATGTGGGTGGAAACCATCCCCATCCCATTACATGTACACATAACTATATATGAGGATAGGAACTAGACCCATGATTTTTTAAATACAAGGAAGTCTTCGATGGATAAAATCAATCAATACATCATCTAACAAACATCAATACATATGAGTAGAGAAATGACTTACACAAGAATATGCTGATAGTATGTCAGAGGCTGGACTTAAACCCAGATTTTCTTGTTCAGAGGCCAGTTGTCTATAAACTATGCCATGCTTCTTTTATACATACATACAGATACATAAATATACACATAAAACATTCATCCATATGTATGCATGAATATATACAAAGTATATAATATTATTTCATTATTCTGTTTTCCAAGTTGAGTCAGTGGTTAGAGATTTCTTTTCTATTTGGAATTATATTGGAAAAGAGTCTGGCCTCCATTTCAGTAAGTAGCTATATCTGGCTTCTAATATTTCAAGTCATTGACTCCCTTGGTAAATAACCTATTTTCTTTCTCCAATTTTGCATGTGCTCATGACTTGTTGGCCATGATGGCTTGGCTAATGCTTTTTAATATCTGAGTCTAGTACATCAAGTACTTGGTTAATAACATAAGAAAAAGCTTTGATGATTCACCTTGACCTAAAATGGGGAGAAAAACATCCTTTTAATAATCTGGGAGTTAATTTCGATTAGAAGGATGCTGCATGTTGCACAATCTTTCCTCAGAGGCACATAGGTAAGAAATATGGTCCTTTTTATTATTATGAAGTTAGATAAGTCGTGAAGTGAGCAGGGTTTGTACCTACCTTATGGGCTTGATCATCAAATATATTTTTAATATGATCTCCCCTAGGAAATCTCAAGTCCTAATGGATTTAATGGGCTTCAATCAGAGTGCTTTGCCCAGATATAACCCTTATTGTGATTAGGGTGCCTTTCCTGAAGGGATTTGAAAAGGAGGTGGCACCTGGTTTTCAGGAGCCAAATCTTATTGGTCACAATGAATGATAGTGGATCCAAATGGTAATTTGAATCCTTGAATAGCACAAACATTCAAAACTATCCAGGTCACTCCACTGACACAGCTTCATGGGAATCACAGCAGCATAGATAGATACAGAGGGTGTCTCTCTCTCTCTCTCTCTCTCTCTCTCTCTCTCTCTCTCTCTCTCTCTGTGTGTGTGATATGTGCATTTATACAAGAGTATATATGGAACTGAGAACATAAATCCTGCCAATTTGTTCTGACTACTCTTTACCTGATCCTTGACAAGTTGATATCTCATACCTGACTTCTTAATTTGAATTCCCAAATAGCATTGGAATGATTCTCCTATCTCCCCTGTTTCCGACCTTTTCAGTCCCCAAATAACTAAGGAATCTTCTTGGTTTGACTTTAAGAAGTCCTACCTTTGTTCAAACCATTGAGATTATTCTTCCTCCTCCATTCCCCCTCCCCCCCATGCTACTGATCTAAATCAAAAGACAAGAATATGATAGGATAAGGGTTGGGTAAGTCACTCAGATTACTGCACCTTAGTGCAAAATATTAAGGGCTGATACTTTAATCAGGGGAAAACACTTCTCTATCGAATCAATCAATCATAGGCTTTAGAAGTCCTTGATCAATAGGAAGCTGTTGCACCAGAAGTGTGTTCAGATTGCCTGAGGAAACTGGTTCTTACCTTATGGATGGATCATCTATAAATTATTGAGTCAGTTTGGGCTCAAGAGACTCCCATGCTTGGCAATGGAGAGGAAAGATCATTCCAGCTAAACCTCTGAGAAGGAATTATTTGATGGGAGAGATGAAAACACTCTACTATCTCCATCTACTTTTGATGGAGGAGGATTCTGCAACTTTCCAAGAGACCGAGGGATCTTGTACTTTCCATTTTCCTATCGATATCCTTGTATCACCCTTGGGATAGTAGTGACTGATAGTAGTATATGCATTAGAAGGCTAAACACTGAATGAAACCAGGAAAACAGATTCTAGGATCTGCTTCCTACAAAGAGCCCAGGAAAAAAAGGTAAGCCATTTCTGAAGAAAAAATTTTGAGGATTTCCAGAAATAAGACTTCTAGGAACTGTGAGTTAACTCTTTCACATATGTACTCTCTTAGCTTAATCCACTTTCTCCTGGACTATGTATGTACATGTGAGAGATCATGTCACAGAATTTTGGAGTTAGATTTTGTGATAGCTGTTCTTAGTATACCACTTCCTAAAACCTAATTATGACTAGCTGACCAAATGCTATCAACTGATAGTCACAGTAAGAAGGGGGCAGGCTTGAAAAAGAAATCTATTATAAAACCTAGGTATTAACTGTATTTCATAATCTTTGTGGGTGTCTAATCTTGAAAACAGATATTGAAGTTAATTCTTGCAAGTGCCACCCTCACAGTTTGGAAAACCCTTTGGAGATGAGCACTAAATGTATAGAAACAAATCTGAGAATGTTTACTCTAATGATACTCTCAAAAGCATTTGGGATTTTTAAACATATGCTTCTAGCTTATCTCCCTACCTTCAAAATGACTACTGAATTATAGGATGACTGTAAATAGAAATAATGAAATTAGTTTATTTTTAATTAGAAGAATGCTGCTCATAGCTGAAATCTTGATGTTTCCAAGCATGTCTTGTTCTTATTTGGAAGGAAAAACTTGCATTTCCTATCATTTTATCTTTGAGCCAAACATTCAAAATCTCTTCAGCTGGGAGGATCATAGGATTGAGAGGTGGAAGGGTTCTTGGAGATGACCTAGTACAACCCTTCTATTTTACAGATGAGGAAACTGAGGTCCACAGAGATAATTACTTGGCTAAAGCTATTTGACCTGTAACTGGCATAATCAGAATCCAAATCCAGGTCCTTTATTATTACTATTGCTATAGCTACCACCACCATCATAATTATCATTATATGAACACCACCATTGCCACCACCATTACTACTATTAGTATCACTACTATTACTATTACTGCTGCTGCTGCTGCTACTACTACCACCACCACTACTGCAGCTTCTGCTACTACTAACACTATTTCTACTCTCACATTTCTATAGCACTTATATATTTGCAAAATGACATATTATTTTTTTTGGAACCCTATACCTCCATGTAAGGTAGTACTATTATTTTATCAATTATATGGCAGACACTGTCACGTTTGTCACATTATCTCATTTGATCCTCACAGCAACCATGGTAGGTGGGTACTATTATTATTATCTCCATTTTATAGTTGAGGAAACTGAGGTAAACAGAGTTTTCTAAGTGACTTATCCAGGGACAGATACCTTCCTATTTAGTTTTTCTTTTAATCTGTAAAATGAAGCGGCAGGGCTAATGGTTCCCTATGTGCCCTCTATCTCTTAATCTGTTATTTATAGAAGGCTTTGAGGTTTGCAAAAGTACTTTACTTATTTCACATTTCCTACTCACAATGACAATGAGAATTAGGTACTTTTATTACCCCCATTTACAGTGGAGTAAACTGAGACAGACAAAGGTTAAGTGAATTGCTCAAGATTACACAGCTAGTGTCTGAGGCTGAGGGACTTCCTGACTCCAGGTCTAGCACTCTATTCATTTTGCTATCTCAGGAAGATTCAACTTAAAGTGTTCAAATCTGGATTCAGTCAGTTACTAAGTGTATGACTTTGGGAAAATCACTTTTTCCTGTTTGCCTCAGTTTCCTCATCTGTAAAATGAGCTGGAGAAGGAAATGGGAAACCACTTCATTATCTTTGTCAAGAAAACTAACAATCAGAATACAACTGAAGCAACTGTTTTAATATCAGCCAGTTTGTAAATGATAGAGATGAGATTTGAACTCAAGTTTTAAAGATTCCATGACCAGATCTCCATCCACTTTGCCACACTGGCTCTCAAAACTGATGTTCATTCTACCATATCTCAGTATTCTAGTTCTGCCCAAGCAGTGGACGTTCAGCCTTTTGTTGCCATATACACTTGACCCTTCTTAGTCCTGAGACCCATTGATCAAGTCTGTAAAATGAAGGGATAAGACAAGAGAGCCCTCCAGTTCTTGATCTATCATCCTGTGAAATTTGGTAACAAACTCTAGAAATTGTCATGATGCACTGAAAAAAAAATGGAGCATTGAAGCCAATAGAATTGATCTACTGCTATGCCCCAATCTTTCCCTACTATTAAAGATAAAGAATTGATTGCTTAAGTGGGAAGTAATCAGAGTTCAGGATTGTCTGTGGGATGCCACTGTAAACTTAGAGTGATTATTTCTTTAAAAATGACTGTGCTGAGTTGAAAGTACAAGCTGTTTCTAAAGCCTACAGCAACACACTAGACTAGCAGTAGCCACAGGCAGAATTGGCTGTCCTTGGTCTGTTGATCTTGGATTAACCCTTTGAATGCCTGGTTGATTTTTAGTGAATGTGCAAAGAAGTGACACATCCTATGCTTTTCAATGCATGTATGCTTTCTGTCAGATCACTCAATTAATTATAATTGTCCTGCCTTAAAAGGCATGGCCCTGGGCAGACTAGGGGGTGTGGCACTCCAGGGGTTTTATTTCAAACCATATTTTACTGATGCCAAGTCAATGGACTCTCCTTCTCAATATTTAATCAGGCCTGCCCAGCTTCCATGTCATAGAATCTGACTCTCCTTCTAGACTGAAGCTCTGTCTTCCTGGCCTTGCCTTATGAAGAAGAAAAGCAGGTTTTGTTCAAAGGTCAAGAAAGAGCAGAGGTGACATTTCCTGGTTGTCATATTTCTTTACCTGTTCCAGAGAGGAACTAGATAATTCCCTGAGCCAGTTTTAATTGATAGTGTGGTAGGGAGAAACTTATAAAGAAAGACTTGCTTTGGGATGATTCTTTTGTTAAGAAAACAGTATTCATTTATAATATGAGGATATATTTTATACTTTTGGGTGCATATGTTGTTTTCTTCCAGTAGAACATATGCTTCTCAAGGGTAGGGAGGGTTTCAGTTTTGTCTTTGTATTTTCAGTATCTTGAACAGTGCCTGTACCTATGGAACATGGCCAGACTAGTGTGGTTTTATTAGTAAAAGGAAATTCCAAGTGAGAAAACTCTCTACTAATGCATATCAGCAACTTTGCAGTATATGATATTAGAGATTTATCTTAAGCACTAAAAGGGTCTGTAAAAGGTGGAAATAGAATCCAGACCTCTGATTCCTTAAGCAAATGTTTAATACACATTGAATAATTGAACTGTGGAGGAGGACCATGGTAATTATAATTGCTAGGGACAGAGTCAATAGTGTCCTTCCCCAATTTGTTTTTTTTCCAATTTGTTATATGGGGGAAAATTGCATAAAATGAATATCCAGTCTACTGGGGAAAAGAAGGCACAAAAAAGACAACTTTCAAGCTAAAGATGCTTAAAAAGAATAAGGGATTTGCCTTGGTGAATTTTCAGAAAAAAACAAAACAAAGCAAACCAAAAACATCTTGGGAGTATAAAAGTGTAATAAGACTTTGGGACATCCTGTATAGAAATGTTGTTAATTTTGTAGGTTTATTCTGTGGCTTGCAACTTTGCTAGAATTATTCTCATGATACTTGTGGTAGTAAAATAGCCTTTACTTCTCAGTTCATATAAATTCCCTATCAATACACTAGAATTTATTATGGAGTTGTATATATATGATGAGTGGGCCCTGTATGAACATGCTCCTCCAACCTGCTTCCTAATATGTTGATTTCATAATGCTTATTATCCTAAAAAGAACCTTTTTTTTCTGATATCTCTTCCTGTGCCCTTACATCTACCCTTGATCTAAGTATAAATTATGTCCCATCATCATTCACGTTTTTATTAGTCCCTTCTCCTATGCTCCGCGCAACACCCATCCTAATATAAATGAATCTCCCTATTATTCTCCATCCTTCACACAAATATATAATCAACCTCCTAGAACAAATAAAAATACAGTTAGTTCTGAAAATTATACCCTCACTCCACACTGATGCTTCTACTGGTCCCTTCTAGCATGCCCCCTTGAATTCCCATTTTACTATACATTAAGTTCCCTATTGTTCTCCATCTTTCATATAAACACACATCTGACCCCCTAGAATAAATGACAATCCAGATATTCACCTGAGGATACCTTAACTTCTCCAATGGAGGCCATTTATTCCAACTCTCAAAGGGGTTGACCTACTTGATTTCATAACTGTTTCTAGTTCATTGTCCCCCTGCTGTCTCTCAATCTCTTCTCTTTTGAATTTCAACTTTATTAAAACAAATATTTATCATTATATTTGTTTTATATATTTCTTCCATATCCCTTGTGCTATTGCCTCCCAGAAAGCAATCTTTTATAAAAAAAATAAAAAGAAGAGGGGAAAAAAGGGTAAACCAATTAATTCATTGAAAATGACTGATGACATAGGCAATGTTCAACACTAGTGAAACCTCATTTCTGACTTTGCAAAAGAATGGGGACAGATGTTTCATCATTTCTTTTCCTTAGGGCCAAGATTATTCATTGTAATTTCTCAAGAATCAGTTTTGATTGTTTTGATGTGGCTTTTTTTTACATTTGGGAAAGAATTATTTGTTGTAATAATTCTGTATGTTGTTTTTCTAATTTTGTTTTATTGTACCTTGCATCAGTTCCTATAAATCTTATCATGATTCTCTGAATTTGTCATGTTCATTGTTTCTTACAACACTTTGAATCTCCATTATGTCCCCATACCATAATTTGTTTAGCTGTTTACCAATAGATGGACATTTATTTTGTTTCCAGTTCTTTGCTACCACAAAAAGTACTGCTATAATCTGATATAATTTGGAGACTTGCTTTTGTCATTGTCCACCTTGAATTTATATGCTTATAATTAATCTATTGGTCAAAGTTACCTTATTTAGATAATTAAATTTGTTACCTAGATGATTTATTAATTTACTACCAGCACGTTGCATCATTGTGCCTGTACCTGTTATTGTTCAGTTGTATCTGATTTTGCAACCCCATTTGGAGTTTCCTTGGCAATGACACTAGAATGATTTTCCATTTCCTTCTCCAGCTCATTTTACAGATGAGGAACTGAGGCAATCAAAGTTAAGTGACCTATCTAGGATCACACAGCTAGAAAGTGTTAAAGGCCAAATTTGAATGCAGAAAAACGAGCCTTTTTGACTCTAGGCCCTGCACTCTATCAATTATGCTATCCATCTGCTATCAGTTAATATGCCTAGCTTCCCATAATTCTTATTCCATTCTAGTTATCTCTACCTATTAGCTGGATATGAGGTTAATTCTCAGTTAATTTAATTAGAATCTTTTTATTAATGATTTGGGTTATCTTTTCAAATGATTCTTATAGTTTACAATTCTTCCTTTGAAAACTTTGTTCCCACCTTTTATTGCTTTGGGTAATAATGTTTAGTCATATATTTGTTAATTTTCAATATAGTTTGAGTATCAAATTCTTATCAGATTTTTAATTCACTTTTTTTTCAGTCAAGCACTTCCCTTCCTCCTAGAATAAATACATTAATTTTGTTTGTGCAAAAACTTTTCACTGACATAAAATCAAATCTTTTTTTCCTTTGGCAATTATCTCTATTCCTTGCTTGGGTAAGATTTCATTCTTTGTCAAGAAGTGTAAGTTTGATGTAGTTTTCTTATATTTTTATGGTATGATCTTTCATTCTCAAATTGTATATCCATTTTGAATTTATTGTGAAATATGATGTAAGAAGTAACTGAGCTTAATGTCTTTCTAACCTCTTTGTGGTTTTCCTATTTGTTTTTTTTCAGCTAGGTAGTTTTTTCCTAGGTAATAATTATTTTTAATTTATCAAAAATAGTTATTTAATTCCATTCTTTCACATTCTTCCCTGCTTAGTCTGTTTCATTGATCTACTTTTCTGGTTTTTGACCATTGCCAATGGTGTTGATGATTGTTGCTTTGTAATATGTTTAGAGTATGCTGTTACTTTCTTCATTCTATGTTCATTATTTTTCTTGTTAGTCTAGAGCTACTATTTTCCCAAATAATTTTATTAATTTTCCCAAACATAGTAAATTATCTCTTTTGTTGTTTAATTGTAATAACATAAATCTGTAAAATAAATTAACTACTATTGCCATTTTATTTTATTTGACAGAACCCAACTATGGGCACTGAATAGTTTCCCAGTTACTTAACTTATTCTTTGTGTCTTTAAGATACTATTGCATTTATTCTGAAACTTTCCTCCAGTTCTCTAAATATGAGTCATAATCCTTCTCTTTGTAACTGAATCTAAATTGGGAATGGCTATATCTCAGTAGATTTATTCTCATATATTTTATGCATTTTTGTAGTTAAAATGAAGTAACCATTTCTAGTCTCCTGGATGTTGTTAAGACAGTGTTCCAAAGGTTTTAGTTTAGTTTTGAGCTTTAATAATTTAAAAGTGTAATAAGACTTTGGGACATCCTGTATAGAAATGTTGTTAATTTTGTAGGTTTATTCTGTGGCTTGCAACTTTGCTAGAATTATTCTCAGTTATTTTCTTTGTTTATTCCCTAATGTTTTTTAAATAAACTATCAGATCATCAACAAATTGAAATAACTTTGTCTACCTTTCTGCCTTTACTTTTTTCTCTTTTCAGTTATTGATGCCATTGATAGAATTATATTAAATAATGGCAGGGAGAGGGGATATCCTTGCTCTTATACAGATAAAACTTTCCTGTATTTCTCTATTGCATACAAGACTTGTTCTTGGATATGGAGAGATGTTTTTTTTACTATAGTAAGGAAAATATAACTTTTTGGTTATTTTGTAGGATATTTAAAAAACATAAATAAGTATTGCAATTTGTCAAAGGATTTTTTCTGTATCCAATTTAGCAGTGTCATTTTCGATATTTTTGTTTTCAATATGATTCATTTTGATTATTTTTCTAATTTTAAAATATCTTTGCATCCTTATAATAAATCCAACTTGGTCACAAAGAATAGTTTTTGGATAGCAACATAGTTTGTTTGAAAGTATTTTTTTTCTAAAAAAAAGTATTTCATGGAGCAACTGGATAGCACAGTGGATAGAGCATCAGTCCTGAAATCAAGAGGAATTGAGTTCAAATCCAGCCTCAGACACATAATACATATTTCCTACTTGTGTGATGCTGGGCACAATGGCCTCAGGAAAAAAAAAAAGTATCTCATTAAAATTCTTATATTTATATTTATTAATGATACTTGTCTTTAATTCATTTTCTTTGCTTCATCCTTCTCTGGGTTAAATAGTAGGACTATATTTGTTTTATAAAGGGAGTCTGGTAGAGTGCTTTCTTACTCAACTTTTGAGAATTTGTGTAGTATAGGTAGTAGTAATTTTTAAAGTTTGTTTGACTTCTCTTGGAAATTCATCTGCAACAGGATTTTTCCTCTTTTGGTTGTTCCTAACAATTAGTTTCATTTCCTTTCCTGAGATTGGATTGTATAAAATTTCTATTTTGTCATCAGTTAGTTTGGATGTTTTATATTTTTGAAGTTAACCTTATAGTCTATTTTTTGTCTTCTCAATTTTGTAAATGTAATATTTTTTAAAATATTTTTTGGTTTGATTCTTAATTTTTATTATGTAATTTAATATTTTTCCTTTTTAATCATGTTAGCTAAATATTTTTGTTTTCTTATTTTCAAATAAATAATTTTAATTTATCACTTTTGTACATTTTTATTTAAATTTTATTTACTTTGTATTTTTCAAGATTCCTTTTATGTGCTTATTTTGATTTTGTTCATTTATTTCCATTATTAAATTTCTAATTTTAAAATGCACATTCAATCTACAATTCTCTTTTTATATCATGTCAATGTTCTTTTTAGGTTCCCAAGAAGTATGTTAGCTTTTCTCAGAAAAAAAAAAAAAAAACAAAACTTGATGTGTTGTCACACAATTATTTTGTGTGTGTGTGTGTGTGTGTGTGTGAATAATAGTTACTGATTTGAGATTTATTTTTTTTAGAATTTCATTATAATATTATCATTTGGGTCTCTAACTTTTGATGTCTCTGAAAGTGATTATTGTTTATTGCATTATGGTTTTATAAAGGATTCTTTTAATGTTTCTTCTTTTTAATAATTATAATTATCTAATAGAGTCTTAATAGGGTCTACTTTTTGTAAAGGTACATATGATACTTTGAAATATATTTTAATGACTCCCTAAAAAGGTACTCAAAGTCTTTTAAGTGTTAAATTTCCCAATAGTTTCTCCAGCTCTGTAATTTTCTTTTTGTTTATTTTTCTGAGAGATTTGTCTAATATTGAAAAAAGACATAATGAAGCCTCTATCCATTATTGTGTTATTTTATATTTCATTTTATAGTGCAATTTTTTCTTTAAGATTTCAGACATTATGCTATTTTAATATATTCTTAATAAAAATAATGGCTTATTGTCTGTGGTTCCTTTAAATACAATGTAATTTCTTTCTTTAACTTTGTTTATATTATGAAATTTTATCTTTGATTCATATGATAGCATGGCTGCAAATTCTGCTTTTAAAAATTTTCCCACTGCTGGGTAAATTTTGTTCCAATTTCTCATTTTTATTCTATGTATGCCTTTGCTTTTCTTAAAAATTCATTCTTCTTTTATTTTTTTCTTTATATGATTGTTTAATACATCCACATTTAAATTATGAAAGTTGGGTTTCTTTTGCTCTTTTAGATTCTCTAGTATTACAATTTTAAAATGTCCTTTCTTCTTAAGAAAATACTGTTTTGATCCAACTAACCATAGACTCTTTTCTTTACCTCATTACCTCTCATTTGTGAACTCTTTTCCTAATTTTAGAGCTTAATTTAGATTATTGGTTTGTTTTTCTTTTTTATTTAGTTATCTGATTCTTCCCCTCTTTCTCTACTCTCTCCCATCAATGAAGTGATGAATTAAATATTACTCCCACTTTTTTCTTTCAACTTATTTCTTTTTTTCTTTGTATATTTACCTCCTAATTCCTTCCTTTCCCTTTAGTCTTTGGAAATACCTGAGGGGAGTAATAAACAGAGCTCCATGGTAGAAATTAACATTTAATCCTAGGACATATGGTGATATCTACTCCCCAACTGTCCTGATGGTAATCATTCCTCTTCCTTTTTTCCATACTGTTTCATTCATTTCTTCCCATTTTCATGGGTACCACTTGCTCCTAGGAGTTCAAGTTTCCCTTCTTTGGGACACAGTGTTGCCAGTGGTGACATAATACTTACAGGATATGATTTCTCTGTGCTCCAACTACCCCCTTCCTTGGTAAGTCTATCTTTAGATCTTCTTTTTCATTATAAACATAGATATTTCTTCTCTCAAGGCAGTGATCTTCAAATGGATTTTTTTACACTGTTGGATTGAGATGTTTGATTTTAATTCTCTCATTTTAAATCCCTCCATTTTGCTACCTCTTATAGTATAGTCTTGTCTGATAGAGAAATTATAAAAGTTTCATTGACTGTTCATCCATGGAGTGATTAGTGTATATCACATATCATCCTCTTTCCTCTACCTCATCTTTTCCTACTTATGGGAGTCTCCTGTTCTGTAATTTTGGTGCACAAAATATATTGATTCACTTAGTAGCAAGGTTGTAGGATTTAGTCTATGCTACTTCAGTTCTGCTTACCCATTTCTATTTCTTTAAATTCTGTTACATTTATTTCCTACTGTTCCTAAAATAAACTCCTAATGAAACCTTATTGCATGTGTTTATCTCATAAATCATTTATTCTAGTTCTGTTACTCTTTAAAAAGCTCCAGAGATGGATAGTTTGTTTAATTGCTTATTCTTTCTTTGATCATTCTATTTATTCTCTTACATTGTATCTTGTCTTTTGTGGGTAACATTTTCAAGTCTAGTATTCTTCTTATGTCTTTTTATTGAATATCAGTCTTTTCCCCTCTAATGATTATTAGATATGCCATTTGGGATTGTAGTTTTATTACTTAAAATTTAAAAAATTGTTAAATGTTTCCAATTATATGTAAATTTTTTACTATTATTTTTAAAAATTTTGAATTTAAAATTCTATACCTTTTTTATGTTCTCCTCTCTCCTTGAGAAGGCAAACAATTTGTTTTTGTTTATATTTGTGAGATCATATAAAACATATGCCCCAAAACTCATAAATAAAAAAACACTAAAAATAAAAGTTTTAAAATGTATGTTTCATTCTTGGAGGTGAATATCACCTTTTATCATGAGTCTTTTAGAACTGTCTTGGATCATGCCTTTATTAGAGCAGCTGTCTTTTGCAGTTGATAATCATTACACTATTGCTGTAACTGTGCATAGTGTTCTAATGGTTCTGCCCACTTTACTTTGCATGTGTTCACTTAAGTCTTCCCAGGCTTTTTCTGAAATTGTCTTGCTCATAATTTCTTATATCACAATAGTATTTTATCACAATAATATACCACTTGTTTACCCATTTTCTAATTAATGGGCATCCTTCCAATTTTGTCACCATAAAAAGAGCTGCTTCAAATATTTTTGTACAAATGGGTACTTTCCTCCTTTTATTTGATCTCTTTAACAAATAGATTTAGTATTTGTATTGTTTGGTTAAAAGGCATATACAATTTTTGTGAATGTGGCATATATAATTGAATAAAGAATATGTTCATTTTACTTTTAGTCAGTTATCTTAAGTTGTCTATCTTATTTAATTTTTTCTAACATTCTATTCATCTCCTTGATTTTTTTTCCTTATTTATTTATTTATTGCTTTTTGCTGAGGCAATTGGGGTTAAGTGACTTGCCCAGCTAGAAAGTGTCTGAGACCAGATTTGAACTCAGGTCCTCCTGACTTCAGGGCTGATGCTCTATCCACTGCACCACCTAGCTGCCCCCTTTCCTTATTTATTTTATGGTTATATTAATCTGAGAGAAGAGAATTGAGGTGTCCTACTCAGATAGTTTTACTATTTCTTCCTATAATTCATTTAACTTTTCCTTTAAGAATTTGAATGTTACACCACTTGGTGCATATGTATTTAGTATGGATGTTAAATCAGACTATGATTCCTTTTAAGCAAGATGTAGTTTCCCTGCTTATCCCTTTTAGGTCTATTTTTGTTTTTGCTTTGTATGAATTCATGATTACTACCCCTGCCTTTTATATTTCAGCTCAAGCATAATATAATTCTGCTCTGGCCCTTAATCTTAATTGCATGTTTCCAGTGTGTTTCTCAATAACAACATATTACTGGATTCTGATTTCTAATCCATTCTGTTATCTGCTTCCATTTTATGGTTGAGTTTATTCTATTCACATTCACAGTTATGGTTACTATGTGTTCCCCTCCATTCTATTTTCTTCTATTTAATCTTCTTGCACTTTTTATCATTTCCTCCACTAAAGTCTGTTTTGCATCTAACCACAGGCTTCTTTTATCTGACCTCCATTTTATTATCTTTTTCTTCTCCCCTTCTCCCACCATCTTCTCCTCCAAGTACTTTGTTTGGTAAGATAAATTTCTATTCTCGATTGAGTGTGTTCATACATATTTAATATTATATATATATATATGTATCTGTGTATGTATTTGTTTATATGTGTGTATGTGTTTTTCCCCTCTTTGAACCAATTTAACTGAGTAAGGTTCAAGTATTGTTCGCATTTTCCCCTTCTCCTGTAAAAGCTCTTCTTTGTATACCTCTTTTATGTGAAATTATATTTCTTACTCTTTCTCTCCCTTCCCACATTTTCTAAGGGATCCCTCTTTCTTTCCTATCCACATTTTTATTTCACCCTAACATCTTTGCTTAACACCCTCATCTTCTTTTTATGTAGAATCTTTCTAGCTAAATAATGAAAAGTTCTTAGAAGATAACATGTATTAGCTTTCTATATAGAAAAGTAAACAGTTTAACCTTCCATATTGATTATTTTATGATTTCTCTTTTATGTTTACCTTTTTATGCTTCTCTTGAGTCTTATTTGAAAGCAAAAATTTTTATTAAGATCTTGTATTTTCATCAACAATGCTTAAAAGTCCTCTTTTTCATTAAATGTCTTTTTTCGTACTTGAAATACCATATTCAATTTTGCTAGGTAAATTATTCTAGATTGTAATCCCAGCTTCTTGGCCTTCTGTAATATAACTACTTCTTGCTTAATTCTGTAAGACACTCCACTTGTGGAGCTCCCTTAAGGTTTTGCTTCCTCTATAACACTGTGCACCCCATAGCCAAAGTGGCTTGAATGTCTGGAAAAGAAGACTTAATACAGCACTACACCAGCATTAATATTTCTAGCACTGCCACTCCTGCTACTTCCTGTTGGAATCTGGACCCAGAATTCTGGCTACCCTACTCAATGGGGAGTTGAATTTGCAAAATGTGAATTTACATAAAGCTAGAATTTGTCTATATTATATTCCAAGTTTTTCTCTCCTTTAATGTGGTAGTTGCTAAATCTTATGTGGTTCTTCTGACTATGGCTTCATAATATTGGTTTCTTTCTAGCTGCTTGAAATATTTTTCCTTTGACTGGGAGATTTGGAATTTGGCTATAACATTCCTGCAGATTTTCAATTTGGTATTTCTTTCAGGAGATGATTGGTGGATTCTTTTGATTTCTATTTTACCCACTGGTTTTAGGCTCCCAGAACAGTTTTTTTCCTTGATAAATTCTTCAAATATGATTTGTAGGCTATTCTTTTGATCATGGCTTTCGAATAATTGGATTCTTCTTCATTTTTTTCAAGACATTTGGGATCAAATGCTTGCCTAGGATCACACAGCTAGTAAATGTCAAATGTTTAAGGTCAGATTTAAACTCAGATCTTTTTGTCTGTACTATCTAGTTGCCCATAATCCAATAGTTTTAAAATTACTTCTCAATGTTTTCCAGGTCAGCTATTTTTCCAATAAGATATTTCACATTTTTCTTTACTTTTAAAAATTCTTTTAACCTTGTTTTATTATTTTTAATATCTCATAGAATGATTAATTTCCACTTGCCCAATTCTAATTTTTTCCCTTGAGGCAGTTGGGGTTAAGTGACTTGCCCAGGGTCACATAGCTTGGAAGTGTTAAGTGTCTGAGGCCAGATTTGAACTCAGGTTCTCCTGATTTCAGGGCTGGTACTCTATCCACTACACCAATTAGTTGCACTCCAATTCTAATTTTTAAGGAATTATTTTCTTCACTGAGCTTTTTATCCCCCTTTTCATTTGGCCACTTCTGCTTTTTTTTTTTTATAAAGCTTTTTATTTACAAAACATATGAGTGATTTTTCTACATTGACCTTTGCAAAAACTTTTTTCCCAAGCTTTTCCCCTCCTTCCCTCCACCCCCCACCCCTAGATGACAGGTAATCTAATACATGCTAAATAGGATAAATTATATGACAAATACAATACATGTATACATATCTATACAGTTATCTTACTGCACAAGAAACATCAGATCTAGAAAGAGAAGAAGAAAAAAACAACCTAAGAAGGAAAACAAAATACATGGAAATATTCACAGAAAGCATTAAAATGCTGTGTTGTGGTTCACACTCAGTTCCCACAGGCCTCTCTCTGGATGTATATGACTATGTTCATTGCTGAACAACTGGTTTGAATCACATCATTGTTGAAGAAAACCATGTCCATCAAAATTGATCATCATATAGTCTTGTTGCTGTGTATAATGTTCTCCTGGTTCTGCTGATTTCACTCAGCATCAGTTCATGCAAGTCTCTCCAGGCCTCTCTGAAATCCTCCTGTTGGTCGTTTCTTACAGAGCAATAATATTCCATAACATTCATATACCATAATTTATTCAGCCATTCTCCAATTGATGGGCATCCTTTCAATTTCCAGTTTCTAGCCATTACAAAAAGGGCTGCCACAAACATTTTTGCACATGTGGGTCCCTTTCCCTCCTTTAAAATCTCTTTGGGATATAGGCCCAATAGAAACACTGCTGGGTCAAATGGTATGCACAGTTTGATAACTTTTTGAGCATAGTTCCAAATTGCTCTCCAGAATGGTTGGATCCGTTCACAGTTCCACCAACAATGTATCAGTGTCCCAGTTTTCCCACATCCCCTCCAACAGTTATCATTATCATTTCCTGTCATTTTAGCCAATCTGACAGGTGTGTAGTGGTATCTCAGTGTAGTGGAATTTCTCTTTGTATCTCTTGCTGTTGCATTTTGTTGGTGATGTATAAAAATGCTGATGATTTGTGTGGATTTATTTTGTATCCTGCAACTTTGCTAAAGTTGTGGGTTAATTCTAATAGTTTTTTAGTTGATTCTCTAGGGTTCTCTAAGTAGACCATCATATCATCTGCAAATTTGCATTTCTCTGATCAATAGTGACTTGGAGCACCTTTTCATGTGACCAGAAATAGTTTCAATTTCTTTGTCTGAAAACTGTCTGTTCATATCTTTTGACCATTTATCCATTGGAGAATGGCTTGAATTCTTATATATTTGAGTCAATTCTCGATATATTTTAGAAATGAGGCCTTTATCAGAACCTTTGGATGTAAAAATATTTTCCCAGTTTACTGCTACCCTTCTAATCTTGTCTGCATTCATTTTGTTTGTACAAAAACTTTTTAACTTGATATAGTCAAACTTATCTATTTTGTGATTAATGATGACCTCTAGTTCTTCTTTGGTCACAAATTCCTTCCCCCTCCACAGGTCTGAGAGGCAAACCATCCTACATTGTTCTAATTTGTTTATAATATCATTCTTTATGCCTAGATCATGAATCCATTTTGACCTTATCTTGGTATATGGTGTTAGTTGTGGGTCAATGCCTAATTTCTTCCAGACTAGTTTCCAATTATCCCAGCAGTTTTTGTCAAATAGTGAGTCTTTATTCCAAAAACTGGGTCTTTGGGTTTATCAAACACTAGATTACTATTGTCATTGAGTATTTTGTCCTGTGAACCTAACCTATTCCACTGATCCACTACTCTATTTCTTATCCAGTACCAAATGGTTTTGGTGACTACTGCTTTATAATATAGTTTTAGATCTGGTGCAGCTAGGCCACCCTCATTTGTATGTTTTTTTTCATTAATTCCCTTGAAATTCTTGACCTTTTGTTTTTCCAGATGAATTTTGTTGTTATTTTTTCTAGGTCAGTTAAATAATCTCTTGGGAGTTTGATTGGTATAGCACTAAATAGATAGATTAGTTTAGGTAGTATTGCCATCTTTATTATATTTGCTCGACCTATCCAAGAGCACTTGATGTTTTTCCAATTGTTTAGATCTGACTTTATTTGTGTGGAGAGTGTTTTGTAGTTTTGCTCATACATATCCTGACTTTCCCTTGGCAGATATATTTCCAAATATTTTATACTATCGATAGTTATTTTGAATGGAATTTCTCTTTGTATCTCTTGCTGTTGCATTTTGTTGGTGATGTATAAAAATGCTGATGATTTATGTGGATTTCTTTTGTATCCTGCAACTTGGCTAAAGTTGTGGATTAATTCTAATAGT
>JAJPUD010000218.1:345696-385854 GCA_023553655.1 Myrmecobius fasciatus | reverse complement strand
GAGAAAAAAGTAAACTCCTTTCTGTCTCCATTTAATTTCCTCCAAAGATCTATCATACCTAACTTTTCTAACATTGTGTTTACCTCCTTAACTTCTTTCTTATTTATTTTGTGGTTTGATTTATCAAGTTCTGAGAGAGGGAGGTTGAGATCCCCCACTATTATAGTTTTGCTATCTATTTCTTCTTGCATCTCTCTGAACTTTTCCTCTAGGAATTTCCATGCTATACCACTTGGTGCATATATGTTTAATATTGATATTGCTTCATTGCCCATGGTACCCTTTAGGAAGATATAATTTCCTTCTTTGTCTCATTTAATTAAGTCTATCTTTGCTTTTACTTGGTCTGAGATCAGGATTGCTACCCCTGCTTTTTTTTGTTCACCTGAAGCATAATAGATTCTGCTCCAGCCTTTTACCTTCACCCTGTATGTATCTCTATGTTTTAGATGTGTTTCTTGTATACAACATATTGTTGGATTCTGGTTTTTAATCCAGTCTGCTATCTGCTTCTGCTTTAAGGGAGAGTTCATTCCATTCACATTCACAGTTAAAATAACTAATTCTGTATTTCCTGCCATCTTATTTACCCTAGCTTATGCTTTTCTCTTTCTTATCCCCTTTCCCTCCTCCCTACTATTTTGCTTTTGATAACCACTTCCCTCAAACAATCCTTCCCCTTTAAAGTCCCACCCACCCCCCTTTTTCCCCCTTTCCCTCCTGTTTCCTTATAAGTACGTCTATTATTCCCTCTGAGCCAAATCTGATGAGATGGAGATTAACCAAATTCTCATTCTCCTCCCTTTTTTCCCCTAAATCATTATAGGTTTTCTTTGCCTCTACATGTGATGTAATTTCCCTTATTTTACCTCCTTTTCCTCTTCTTCTAGTGTTATCCCTTTTCTACCTCTAATTTCTTTTTCAGTTTATCATATCATAATAATCATAAAATCACAATAATCATATCATAACCATAAAATCACAGTAATCATATCATAATCATAATGTAATAATAGATTCATAAAATCAACCCTCATTCTATAAGTATCTATAACATAAATATAGTTCTCAAGAGTTTTTTTTTTCTTTGTTTCCTTTTTATGTTTCTCTTGTGTTCTGTGTTTGTAGATCAAATTTTTTGTTCAGTTCTGGTCTTTTCAGTAGAAATAGGTGAAATTCTCCTATATGACCATCGTCTTCCCTAGAAGATAATGCTCATTCTAGCTGGGTAACTTATTATTGGCTGTAATCCAAGTTCCTTTGCCCTTCAGAATATCTGATTCCAGGCCCTTCGATCCTTCAAAGTAGAAGCTTCTAGATCCTGTGTGATCCTAATTGTGGCTCCCCGATATTTAAATTGTTTCTTTCTGGCTTCTCATAATATCTTTTCCTTGGTATGATAGTTCTGGAATTTAGCCACGATATTTCTGGGGGACTTAATTTTTGGGTTTCTTTCAGGAGGTGATCGGTGGATTGTTTCAAGGAGTATTTTGCCTTCTGGGTCTAAAATATCAGGGCAGTTTTCTTTTATGATTTCCTGGAAGTTAGTGTCTAGGTTCTTTTTTTCATCATGGCTTTCAGGAAGCCCTATAATCCTTAGGTTGTCTCTCCTAGATCTATTTTCCAGGTCAGATGTTTTTCCTAGGAGATATTTCATGTTTTTCTCTATCTTTTCATTTTTTTGTTTTTGTTTGACTGATTCTTGAAGTCTTGATGAGTCATTCATTTCCAATTGTTCAATTCTAATTTTTAATGTCTTATTTTCTTCAGTTACTGTTTTTAGTTCCTTTTGCAATTGACCAATTACATTTTTTTGTTCATTGCATTCTTTTTCCATTTTTTCTATTTTATTTTGCAGTGATCTCATTTCATTTCCTCATGTTTCTTCTAACTCTCTTTTAAGATTTTTTATGCAATCTTCAAAGAAAGCCTTGTGACATGGAGACCAGTTTATGTCTCTATTTGGGGCTTTTTCTGGAGTTGCTTTACCTTTAGGGGCCTCAGGATTTGAGGTCTGTTCTTCCCTCTCTCCATAAAAGTTGTCTATGGTGAGACCTCTTTTTGGTTTTTTATTCACTTTTTTTTTAAGGTGTGAGGTCTGTTTAGGGCAAAGGTGGGACAGCTGCTTTAATTTGCCCTGGGGCAGTTCTGCTGATTGAGTTATTTCAGGAACTGGGCAGCTCTGCTGATTGAATTATTTCTGGTGCTGATCAGTCCTGCTGATTGATTGATCACCCTAGGGTGTTGTGTAATGGCAGCTAGGTCCAATGCTCATCAGGGGTTCAGTGGTTCACAATCTACCCCCCACAAAAGGCAGACCCACCAAACCACCTGCCCACAATCAGGACAGTTTGGCCCAAGAGGCCCCCAGAAGACTCCCAGGTGTGTGAAAAGCACAATGCTCCCACTCCTGTTTCGACTCCTGTTCCAGCTCCCTGCCCCAGCTCCCTGCCTTGGTCTCCCTGCACTGCAGTCTGGGTTCAGCAGACCACCCCCCTGCCCAATTAAAACAGACCTGTTTTGAGGTTCTTCCAGAGTATCTTCTTCTAGAATTGTGTTGTCCTCCAGATATTGTGGATTTTTTTGCTTCAAAATCAGTCTAGAGGCTTCATATGTTGTTGGTTTGAGGGAAGGTTAGAGGAGGTTACAGAGATTCCTGTCTGATCTCCGCCACCATGGCTCCACACACTTCTGCTTTTTAAAAAGTCATTTTAATGAGTGAGCTTTTGTATCTCTTTTTTCCATTTGGCCAATTCTGTTTTTGTCTTCTGAGTTTGGTCTTGAGTTTCTTTTGCCATCAAAGTAACTTTTGAGATTATAGTGAAGTTCTTTTTGTTGTTGTTGGTGGTGGTGGTAGTGCTCATATCTCTGCCCTAATTCTTGATTTGGAACTTTATGTTAATAATGGGCTCTGAACCATTTCTGTAAAGATGGTGGTCTGGGTTAAAGAGACATTGTTTCATACTTCAGGGTTTTTTCCCTCATGGCTGTTTTCTGAGATAGTTCTGGAAGTTTGGATATTTTGGGTGCTTCCGAGATGGTATGATCTGGGAAGACATGTGGCCATTTCTTTTCTGATCCTCATTCTTGTCTATTAAAGGGCACCTGATTTCTTGGGATTGTAATGCAATGCAATTACATAATGTACCTCAACTTGAGCTGGACCGAAAATACAAGAGGAGAAAGATTTTTATGCATTAAAATACCAATTAATTGAAAGAAAACAACAAGGATACAACATTAGGTAATCTGATTTTTAATTGGAAGAAAGATTAGTAACTTTCTAAATTGGAAGAGGTAGAGCAAGGAAGTACAATTCCTTGAAATCAGAAAAAGAAATGTCCCATTCTTCTTTGAACAATCAAAGAATAGTGAGGCAATAACTGATTAATTAGTATGTAGACAATTTCCAGATAATAATATGAATTGCTTGAGATATATGATTGTGAGAAAACCTCTTGCATCAATTTTTGAATATAACTGAGTTCTGGTCAGCATTACCTAGATACTTAGTTAAAGATCTCTAAAAAGACAAAGATGACCCAGTTTTCCAGCCATGCAGGGATGGATTTAAATAATATAATAAAATTTTCTCACAGGATGGAAGTTGAACTACACCTATACTTGAATAGAAAAGGAAATGAGATGACTCCAGAATTGAGTCACAAGATGGAGTTGGTATGTTCATTCAATTCCTAAAATTAACCACTTGCTGTCCTCATCACCTCAATTTTTTCAATTTATTCCTTGTAGCATTTTATAAGTCAAATATATAAGATTTTTTATAATATACTCATAATAGAAATTCATGTGAGATTACAGATCAAACTACTTAGAGAGTTCACAATGGACTAATTTCAAGGAAGGGAGATTCACATGTCTCCAAAGTAACTAAGAAAACTGAAAAAATAAATATAAATACCATGAAACAAAGTGCCAAAGCAAAAAAAAAAATAACATAAATTCTTCTCATATCCTTATAACCCATTCTCAAAATTCATTTAATAAGCACATTTTGACTTCCAGATGTCCTATGTAGTTGTCTGGTCCCTGGATATCTTCTCTTTGACATTTTGCAATAAACCTCATTCTTAGGACAGCTCTGAAGAGGGCTGTGCTTCTCTTGTTACAAATCACTTATAAAAACTCCTAGATAACTCTGATAAAATCTGCCAATAATAAGATAATATAATTTAATACAGTCTCTTAAATTTGGTTCTCCAAACTTGAAGCTTTAGAGAATTTTAGTTTTTTTATATGCTAATTGGTATTTTTCTAGTTCCTGATATAAGAATGATTTTTAAAAATCATATGTCTTAACTTGTAAAATAAACCCTTCTTTCCTTTAAAATTATTAGATACTTTTAAAATGGATAAATAGATTCACTTTCTTTATAATTATTGATAAAATTTTACATGCAAAATCAAAGGTCTAATTTTGCTTATTATTAAAACAAAAAAAGCCTGAATTACCATGCTAGATATATTTGGAAGCAAATCCTATACATACATTCATACATATTTACATACACACATATTTCTCAGAGAAAATAGTCTAATCCTGTTGCTTTCTCAGAATATATTATTCCCTTTAATTAGAAAACTTATATAATTGTCTTTTTATTTTTTCTAATCATCCCCCTACCTGATCATTGAAGTTGGTGGTTGAGTAGTATAGAGTGATCATATTAAGCACTAACATTTTCTAATATTAATTTATAGGATTTTTACTTTACTCTCTTGATGATGGGATTGAGAATGGAAATGGAAGAAAATGTTTAGTTAACCATTTTGGGGGGCACTTGACCCAGAAACCTTCCTGTTGTCTATATGTCATCTCAGAACCCTTCATGAACTCTTTCTTTCAGCTGGATGTGGTATAACATTTCCTCCCTTCATATATTTACCCAGACCATCCCACATGTCTGGAATAAATTCTCTTGTTAGTTTTGACTTTTTAAATTATTTTTTCCTTTTAAGGCTCAACTTAGGTGCAAGTATTCAATGAAACCCTGTTCTGATTTCATCACGTTAGTACTTTCTTCCTTAAATTACCTCCCTTTAAATTAGTTCTGTACATATTTTATTTTCCAGTATACTATAAGCTCTTGAAAACAGGAACTCTCTTTGTACATAGTAGGTACTTAATTAAAAAAATCAAATACCCTTTCAATTCATGCCATCAAGTTATATGAACATCTCACTATACTCATTGGAGTCCTTTATTTTAGACTATGTCCTACTTTCCTTAAAGATTTTAGTACTTGGCTCACAGTTTTTTTCCTTAGACCATTTCCTACCATAATTATGGAGACTTTAGTTCATGTTGATGAATGATCTTTTAATTCTTTTCATCTCTGTTTCTGTTCCCTTGATGCTTCCTTTTTCTTTCATTCCATCATGCCTATTCTATTTTCATTTCCCTCTGGAGCAAGCTTGGATTTCTTGATTTGTCATTTTAACCCATTTGTCAATCATCTAAATATAGCTCATACCTTTGTATTTTGCCATGTTGATCTCCAACTATGCATTCCCCTTCATCATTTGCTTATACTCGCCCACTCTAGTATTCTGTAAACTTCTGGGGGAAAATCAATAAGCTGTTATGATTTTTTAATCACTATAAACTCATTCTACTTCATCTCAGCAGGAGAATTTTTTCTCACTACTGTTCTGTAATTCTTTTATTCAACTCATTTATTGATGCCTATTCTTTTTCTCACAATAATAATTCCAAACTTTTTTCACTTTTTATGTACAGAAAATGTGCAAGTATCAAATATAAGTGACAGCAACTCTCTTTTTTTATCAACTCAAACCTTTTCATTATCCTCACCCATTGTTTACTTATTTTCTCTCTATAAAGCTGTGAACACCCTTGAATTATGGGACATAGAGAAATTGCCCCATTTTTCCATGTTCTATGCAACTAGGTCCCAATTAGTGCAAATAAAGAATTCCCTGAGGTGGTCACATTATTTGAATTCACACCACATATTTCCTTTGGGCTGGAACCAATTACCATATTTTATATAATTATAACTTTGATTAGTGTGAATTTAAATACATTCAAACTCTTCAGGGGATTCATTATTCACATTAATTGGAACCTTATTGTAGAAGGTTCTTGTTATGGTACCTATTTTGCTAACCTTGTCAAATCAAGTCAAGAAGCATTTATTACATGCCTACTATGTGCTTGACATAGTGTTAAATGTTGGGGGTGCAAAGAAAGCTCACTCTCCAATCAACTACCCAACTATAACAAAACAGCCTCTGATCTCAAGGAGTTCACAGTTTAATTGGAGAGAGAATATGAACAACTATGAGAAAACAAGATATACACATAGTAAATAGAAGATAATCTCAGAGGGTAGGCAAAAGCATTAAGGGGGATGAAGAAAGATGGAATTTCAGCAACGCATATTACTTTAAAAATATGAGAAAAAATCACCCTTCTCAATCATATTGGATTGGATTAATTGATCAATTAAAACTACTTAAGAATCTTCTATGTGTTCCATCCTGTGCTAAATGCTTTAAGGCATAGAGGAAAAAGATACTCTTTGTCTTCAAAGAGGTGAAAAATCTACTCTTTGGGGAAGCAAAATTAAGATACATCATAATAGTGACCAAATAACAGAATGAAAATAAGTACTGAATTTTGTGGGACATATATAATATAGATACTGAGATTATAGTATAGATGTGATTATAGTTTAAGTGTTGAAATGAGATGGAGATATCCAAGAGATAAAAAAGAGATTTACATAATGAACAGGGTATAAGATTGAGATGGGAGAGGGAGAGACTTGTATAACCCTAACCCAAGTAATTTTTTTTATTAAAAACAGGAGGTATAGAGAAAACACTAAACAATGGATACTCTAATACTTATTATTTTTCTTGGGCTTTGGAATAGAAGTATTCTAAAGAAATGCACAGTCACATTCATACTAACTTCTCTTGGTGCTAGTGCCCAAAATCAATTGCCATTTGGCTTGCCTTCAGTATTCCAGGAATGGGTGATTGTTTAAGACTTTGTTTCAGAATAAAGCATTTTCAGGGAATTGAGTCATAAAGTAGCTATGGGGTGGAATACAAATTCCAAACAATCTCTCTGTTCCCATTCCCCTGAACTTGTATGTATTTCTCCAATTTGGTTCTCTCTTGCTATCATGACCAGTAAGTCAAAAAAAAAAAAAAAAAAAAAGGCTCCATGTCTTCATATGTCTGGGTCCTGTCCTGTCCAGGTATAAACTTCATTTTGTAGAAGAAAGATGCCTTCAGTCTGTGAGGTCTGTACAACTCTCTTTTTTTATAATGAAAGATATTAGGGAAAAGATGACTTTTTAATGGCACAGGACAGGACAGGCACCTCAGTTATCACATAATAACCATCTGTCCGAGGAGTTAGTGCCACTAATTGGTCTCTCACCTTCAATCTAAAAAATGTGCCTCAGACTTGAGGTTATTTTACAGTTCACCCATCAAAATCTACATTAAATGAACCTTCAAGTCGTGGCACAGACCACAACTTTTTCTGTCAGGGAAATTGAAATGACTGCCAGGAAGGCATTGAGAAAGTTTGTGCGACAGATGGAGCGGTTTCTGAGGCCAAAGGAAGTCTGTAACTGAAATTCCCCGGGGCTAGTTTAAATACCCTCCAAAAACCTATCGAGGGGAGGGTGTCGTAAAAAGTTTGGTCAATCAGCGAACAAATATTGAATTTCTAAGGGTGAATAGCAGTTTAGTAGGTCTGGCATATTTATTTAAGAAAAGACAAAATCTTTGTCCTTAAGACAAATAGATACCATGTAGATGGATGATGGAATAAGAATTATTTTTGCAAGTAGTAAAACAATCTACTGTGGAATAAATTTGAAGAGAATTGCTATTGAAATTGTGATTTAACTCCTTTTGATAAAAATTATTCCTCCCCTCCCCCCCAATCTGTCTTGGGGTCTGAAATTTTACCATTAGCAATTTCTTTATATCTTGAAGATTATTTGGTCTAGTAAAATCTTAAATTGTAAATAGCAATAATCTGTACCTTAAATCATTGTCAATTAACACTAGGAAGCATTAATTTATTACACTTTTTTTTTCTGTGATAGCTGGACCAGAGCAATGGCCTTTGAGAACTAGTGGTCCTACTAGGAGAGAACCATTAAAAGGGGAAATAAAAAGAGGTTAAGCACAAAATTTCTGACTAAGGTTGTCTCTGAACAGCCTAACATCAGTAATGTAACATCCAATTTAGTCCTCTCTCATGGTTGGAACTGAGGCAAAGAGAAGTAAAATGTCTCACCTAAATCACAGCATTTTAGAGTTGGAAGGGGACTAGGAATCATCCAATTTAACCCATTTCTTCCCAAAGAATTCCCACTACAATGTTCCATAGAAATGGTCATCCAACCTTTGCCTGAAGGTCTTCAGTGATGGAAAATAGTAGAGTCAATACTTAAACCTATTTTCTTTATATTGTACCATACAATCCTTTGGGTCTCTCTCATTTGTAACACACATACACACACACATACATTTTAGGCATACACATTGACCCTGGAAGTTTTATAACTCAAGAAAGGATTAAATACAGTTGAAAGTTTTTTAAAGCTATTTTTCAAGCACTTAGAAGAATGCTTAGTACATATTGAGTGCTCATTGACTTGTTACCTCTTAGCTAGTACTATTGATACTGACTTGATCACTCCCTACTTATATTTTGACCTAAATGCTAAGGTTGTAATTACTTCATTTAGAACATAACCATGTTCTAAATGAAGTAATTATTTCTGGAGTGGCCTGTCCCTTGTGCCTGGACTGATGCATTTGTCTTAGCTAAGACTTCTTCCTCCCTGTGGGTCAGGAGATAAAACCTATTCCTTCCTCCCCACCTCAGATCAAATCCCACCTCTTTTCTCATTCTTCTTGTACTTCTTTAGTCCATCTTGATTTTCCCCTTCTCTTATTTCCCATAGCATTCATTTTCCATATGATTATCTTCAATATTACAGCAAATAATGCCTTGCATTGCTAAGTGATTGACTATTCCATATGTACTATTCTTGTCTCTCCAATTGGACCCCAAAATACTCAAGAAAAGGTTTCATGTCTCTTGCTTCTTTGTCTACCACCACACATCTAATAAAGTGCTGGGTGTATAACAGAGACACTAAATCCTTTTTGGATGAAATTAAATTAAATAGATGACTCTATTTCAAATTTGAGTTGTGACCTAAATGCAGATTAGCAATTAACAAAGGAAGGAAGGAAGATTTAAAGCTGAACAGGTCTTCTGCAGAACACCCTAATAGAAACTCAAGGCAGTATACAACAAACCCTGCTAGTAGCTGATGAAGAGTAGGTTTCAAATATGTAACCCTGATAATCAGAAAAATGCAGGTGAAAAAAAAGAAGTCAAGTATGTTTTGAGAAGGAAAGAGTGGAAAATTAAAGAAGATTGGGGAGTCTGGAGAATTTATTTTAATGTTGTGACCAACAAGGCACTTAATCAGTGTGTGTTTGAGGGTGAGTAGCTTGTCATGAAATGTAGTTTATGAGGAGAAATACAAAAGCAATAGAGAAGTACGGCTATAAAATATATGAGCTACTAAGGAGAGCCCAGAGAGAAGAGGAGGAATATATAGAAGAGAAAGCTGCCCAGAGGAAACACTTGTGGAAAGACAAATTCAGGTTGGGAGTGGGACCCTGAAACTTCTGGGGAGGAGGCAACTAAACATGTTGCAAATGGTGGGTAACCAACAAGTACTATGAACATTGAATGGAGTTTGACACTACGGCTTGTAGAATTACTCTTTGAAGATCCTAAGTCCATTGAGCTAAATCTTGGGCCATTAGGAGAATGGTCCATATAATTTTTATTGTGCACTTATTAGTGCATTTACTTAAATAGACAAGCACTTGTTAAGCTATGTCCAACAACTGAAATAGGAAAAAAATAACCATATTTTGGGGTTTTCACGGGAAAGACACTAGAGTAGTTTGCCATTTCCTTGTCCAGCTCATTTTACAGTTGAGGAAACTGAGGCAAACAAGGTTAAGTGACTTGTCCTATGGTTATATTGCTAGCAAATGTCTGAGGTTGGATTTTAACTCAAGAAGTCTTTCTGATTCCAAGCTTATGGAATAAAACTGCATATATTAAATGACTTATATGAAAACAGAAATTTTTTAAAAGGATGAGATAAAGATGAAATAGTATTTGATCCTAGAATCAATAGAAGCCCTGGAGTTTATTAAATATCACAGATTTAAGATCTAGAAACATAATTTTGGCAGCTGTGTTTTGTTGTTTTGAAAATGGTTAAAAACTGGGAAGAAGATGGAAGGAGACCATTTAAAACAGTGTTGCAATAGTTGAGGTGAACTCAACTATTTAGAATCTAAAATGAAATGGTGGCTGACACTATGTAAGTAAAGAGAAAGGGTTTAGATAAAAGATATGTGAATAATAATTTTTTTAATAGATGACACTGAAGTCATTAGTCGGGATAGCCAGACAGATGGTAGTGCCCTCAATAGTACTAGGTAAGTTCGGAAGAGGAGTTGGTTTTGGGGGATTAATAATGTAATTAATGAGATCTGCAGAAAGCCATCCTTGCTTATTCATCTTCTGTTGACTTATTGCAGAGTCCTTACACTGAAGTATGTTTGCCTAACTACAAGATGATCTGGGAAGCAGGAGGTTAGGTGTGCCAGGGTGGGCAAATACTTGCTTAATTGCTATTGTAGACATAATTGCCATGAAATACTGCTGTCTGCTTAAGAAGTAGGGAGAATTGAAGCTTGAAGGAGGAGATGAAGGGGACAGTCTTGGAGGTTAAGGTTAAGAATAGTTGTGCTGGAGAGAAACCCTACAGATGCCATTTTCACCCTTTCAATGGATGAAGTCAAATGAGAAACCCCACTTTAAAAACCATTGCATTGAAACAAGGAGGCTTAATTTTTTTTGTGTGTTATGGACCCCTTTCTCAGTTTTGTGAAGACCCTTTCTTAGAACAATGTTTTATACGTGCATAAAACATAATACAATGGATTTCTTTTTTTTTCTTTGTGAGGCAATTAGGGTTAAATGACTTGCCCAGGATCACACAGTAAGTGTGTAGTAAGTGTTAAGTGTCTAAGGCCATATTTGAACTTAGATCTTCCTGACTTCATGGCCAATTCCCTAAACATTGTGCCATCTAACTGCCCCATACAATAGATTTCAAAGGAAACCTATTATAAATAAATAAATATATATGTGTGTGTGTATGCACACATAAATATATATGCATATTTATCTATATCTGTATCAAAATACATGGATCTGAAGTTAAGATCATTTGCATTAATCCAACCATTCTGGAGAACAATTTGGAACTATGCTCAAAGGGCTATCAAACTGTGCATACCCTTTGACCCAGCAGTGCCACTATTAGGAATGTATCCCAGAGTACCCATAAAAGAGGGAAAACCCATTTGTACAAAAATGTTTGTAGCAGCCCTTTTGTGATGGCAAAGAATTGGAAAATGAATTTGGGAATGGTTGAATAAGATATGGTAGATAAAAGTAATGAAATATTATTATTCAATAAAAATGATGAACAAGCTGATTTTAAAAAGGCCTGGAAAGATTTACATGAACCAATGCTAAGTGAAAGAAGCAGAACCAAGAATACATTGTACACAGTAATAGCAATACTGTGCATTGATCAACTATGTCAGATTTGGTTCTTCTACTTCTAACCAGGATCATCTTCTCAGTTATCCAAGGTAATCCCAATAAACTTTGGATGGAAAACATCATCTGCATACAGAGAGAGAATTATGGAAATTGTAGGTGATTGAGGTTGTATATTAATACATAATATGCTCACTCTTCCCCCCATTTTCTTCTGTTTTTATTTTCTCTTGTGTTTTTTCTCTTTTGTTCTGATTTTTCTCTCCCACCATGATTCATGAGGAAATTTGTTTTTTTTATTTATTAATATTTTTTATTTGCAAAACATTTGTATGGGTAATTCCTAAACATTAACCCTTACAAAGCTTTCTGTTACAAATTTTTCCCCTCTACTCCCCACCCCTCCCCTAGATGGCAGGATATCCACTATATGATAATTATGTTAGAATACTTAAGAGATCGAATATATGTATAGTTATTGCCACACATCATTTTTTTTGTGCAGGAGAAATCATATCTACAAGAAAGAATAATCCTATAAAGGATATACAATGCAAGCAAACCTCAATAGAGAACATGAAAATGTTATGTTGTGGTCCACATTTCACATCCCTCTCTCTGGGTGTATATGGCTTTTTTCACTGAACAATTGGAACTGGTTTGAAGCATTTCATGGTTGAAGAGAGTAATGTCCCTTAGAACTGATCCTCATATAGTATTGTTGTTGCCGTGTATAATGATCTCTTGGTTCTGCTCATTTCACTCAGCATCAGTTCATGCAAGTCATTCCAGGCCTCTCTGAAATCGTCCTGCTGGTCGTTTCTTACAGAGCAATAATATTCATGAGGAAATTTGTAAAAAAAATGTACATGTATAACAAAAAAAAATTGGGTATTTTTTTTAACATGTAACTGGGAAAAAATATTTTTTTTAAAAAAAGAGAGAGAATGGAAGATCTATCTAGAACCAGAAATATATGTTTCTGCACAGGTTGCTGTAAATATATGTTTCTGCACAGGTTGCTGTAAATTCAATATATAGGAATATGAATCTAATTGGGATGAGTGTTGTAATTAGAACCACTATAAGGCAAGTACTGGCTACAATGCTTAGTTGCCTTGATGCCAAATACTCCTTCTAATAGGACTATTTCTTTCTTTTTTAATTAAAGCTTTTTATTTTCAGAACATATACATAGATAATTTTCAACATTCACCTTTGCAAAACATTGTATTCCATTTTTTCCCTTCCCTTCTCCCTACCCTCTCCCCTTGATGGCAAGTAATCCAAAATGTTAAATATGTGCAATTTTTCTGTACATATTTCCACAATTATCATGCTGCACAAGAAAAAAATCAGATCAAAAAGCAAAAACATGAGAAAGAAAATAAAATGCAAGCAAACAACAATAAAAAAGGTGAAATCTTACTATGTTGTGAGACACACCCACTTCCTACAATCCTCTCTCTGGGATCTCATCTGCCAATGGCTCTCTCCATCACAAGATCATTGGAACTGACCTGAATTATCTTGTTGTTGAAAAGAGACATGTCTGTCAGAATTGATCATAATATAATCTTACTGTTGCTGTGAACAATATTCTCTTGGTTCTATTCAGTTCACTTAGCATCATTTCATGTAAGTCTCTCCAGGCCTTTCTGAAATCATCTTGCTGATCGTTTCTTATACAACAATAATATTCCATAACATTCATATACCATAACTTATTTAGCTATTCCCCAATGATGGGCATTCACTCACAAAAAGGGTTGTTATAAACATTTTTGCACATCAGGTTCCTTTCCCCTCTTTTATGATCTCTTTGGGATACAGACCCAGTAGAGACACTGCTGGATCAAAGGACATCCACAGTTTGGCCATAGTTCCAGATTGCTCTCCAGAATGGTTGGACCAGTTCACAACTCAACCAACAATGTATGTATCCAAGTTTTCCCACATCCCCTCCAACATTCATCATTATGTTTTCTTATCATCTTAGCCAATCTGAGAGATGTATAGTGATATCTCAGAGCTGTCTTAATTTACATTTCTCTGATCAATAATGATTTAGAGCATTTTTCATGTGACTATAAATGGTTTTAATTTCTTCATCTGAAAATTATTCATATCCTTTGACCACTTATCAATTGGAGAATGGCTTTAATTCCTATAAATTTGAATCAATCTTCTATATATTTTAGAAATGAGGCCTTTATCAGAACCCTTGGATGTAAAAGCTTTTCTCAGTTTATTGCTTCCCTTCTAATCTTGTCTGCATTGGTTTTGTTTGTACAAAATCTTTTTAATTTAATATAATAAAAATTATCCATTTTGCAAGAAATATTTATTTCTAAATAAAAGAAATAGCTTTTTAAAAATTAGGTAAGAAAAAAGAATGTTTGCATTAGAAAGTTTTAAAGTTTTTGCTTTGAAATTTGGGAATCAATCAAGAGGCAAAAGGCCGGTTCTTTTTCATTTGTGGGGAGGTGGTCAATAATCACTGAAGTGTTTAGTACCTTTTCAGACCATGTCCTGTGGACTGAGTATTTTCAATAAGCTGACTGTACCTGGCTACTTTGTATTTTACTCATTTCTTATCTATTAGATAAAATAGATACTCATTTCACAGCTGCTATTGCTGTTGCTTCTGCTGTTGTTTATTCTGGGGTATGGTTTAAAATTAAGACAAAAACTTCAGAAGCCAACCTTATCTCTTTTCTATAACACTTATATTTATCTCCTTTATTTAGAGATAAGAATAGGATTGGAGCAGTAATACATAGTTCTAGGTCTGGAATCAGAAAGATTCGTCTTCCTGAATTCTCATCTGGCTTCAGACTTTTACTGATCAAATCACTTAAACCACTTTGCCTTGGTTTCTTCATCTGTAAAATTAGCTGCAGAAGGAAATGGTAGGAGGAAAAACTCCACTAAAACTCCAAATGGGGATATGAAGAATCAACACTGGAATGATCAAGTAAGAGCAAGACCTGTGACTTCTTTATATGGAGAACTCACAGGGTAAGAAATCCCTTCTACCATGGTGGATTAGCAATTTCCCTGGAATTTACAATTTTAGGGTTTAGAGCAGTGGGAGATTAGATGATTTGAACAGGGACACATAGCCAATATACATCAGTAGTACAATTTGAACTCACGTTTTCCTGGCTTCAGGACATTTTCTTTTTACTATTTCTCTTCTTCTGTTTATCTCTAAAATGAGATAATAGCTACTCTGCCAATACTCTTCTGTGAATAAATAAATTCATTTGGGTCACTCCTTTTGAAGTTGAGGAGGGTATGTCTTGTTATTGTATTTATTGCAACATTTTTCCTTTGAGAAAGTCCAAGTAGATGCCCAGAGAATACCCAAATAAGTTTAATTGGGTTCATTTTCTTCTTGGGCTATTAGCATTTACAAAGTTGGAAGGTCACGATAAGGAGGATGAGGCATCAATGTAAAACAGCTAGGGATAAAATCAACAAATGTGAATAGTAACAACACATAACATTTATGTTAAGGCATCTGAGGGACATTTTTGGCTTGTCTTGGGCAAAATTCTCTAACCTCAGAGCATTGTGCACTTAACATGGATATACTTTATCAGCATTTTGGGAAGTCATCAAGAATGTGAAGCTATGGGATAACCCAATCCATTAATAGAAAAAAAAAGGAAGATAGAAAAGAATATAAAATATAAGATTCCATCTTAGACAGTGAGGAATAAAATGGAGACGCCTCATGTTGATACACCAGTTCTAAATGTACATTGTATTCTACTTCAGTAGCCAAATGATGATTTCAGGGAGCATTTCAGGGAGCCCCTTCCAACGGGGCTTTGGTTATTGAAGAATCAGCCTCAGTGTAAGACATGCGGGTGATTTTTTTCCTTTTTTGCTCTTTCCAGGCTGATTCTATTAATTTTCCTTGACTTCACGTGCAGCCCTGCACCAACGCTGCCATTGATGATCTCCTTATTCATCTTGTAGCGGAGAGGCCATTTAGATGAATATATGTTCCCCATTTTCTTTGCATTATAAATTCAGTGTTGTGGGAAAAGGAGTATAATGTAATGGCAATGCATCCACAGAGAAATGTCCCTATTTGAGAAGTAGAGTTTGAGAGGGGGGGAGCAATTGACAGCCTCTCAGTACAGTGGGCACATTTTTTTTTCTGTACAACTGAATCGCCGCTAATGATAAATGAGGAATGTTTGATAGCTGGCTCTGTTGTCTGACAGCTACAGTTTTGGCCAGAGGGCCGTGGCAGGCTTTAGACTTCTGTTCAAAATGAGTTAAACATATTAGGCATTATGAAGGCACAGAAGCCTCGAGAATGAGTGTTGAAATGAGTTATCCGGGTAGGCTCCTGGGTACACAACTTGCAAAGCAGATGTCATTCTAATAATGTGTGATATAGAACATGCCTGGCCTAAACCCTGCCGGATGAAATATGAAGCCCCGTTGGTGATATTTAATACCATTTTATGAGGTGCCATCTTATAAAGACAATGCCCGCCGTATGTGGAATGCTTAAGGTATTTTGCCAAAGGCACCGGGAGGTATCTGAAGTAAGTAGAATTTTTATTATTTTATAAGCCTTTACTTTGTAATATTTCTGTTTCCACATTATTGTGGGGGGCTTGCTGCACTAACCCTTTGTCGAATGAACTTCGTGAGCAGCTTGCTGCTAGATTGACTGATAGCCATGGCTGTTTCTGTAAAGGCTGGTTTCTTACCTAAACACATTCTTTAGAAAACTCTCAAAGAGAAAGGACAGCTTTGCTATAAGTATTCTTAGAGCAAGGGATTTTTGAGTCCAAAATGCAAAAATATTGCTATTTCCCCACCCACCCACCCCAAGGAACAATCTTGAAAGTGATGAAGGATTTATGTGGTCTTCTCTAATCAGAATCCTCATTTACCTCACTTCACTATGTAATATTGACTTGCTATTGACTGACTTTGGGGTCTCTTTTAGCAAAACTTAAGAAAATATGCTTGAAATCCTCTATAAGGAAGTGGTTCCTGGTGTTAATACTGACCTTTCCCTGCCTCAGGACCCCTGGAACTTCTGAATGAAAAACCAGTGATTGATTAGTTACTACTCTGGAGAAGATGAGGATGAGGAAGATGATGAAAGCATATTTATAGCTTTTTAAAGTTTTAAAAGTGCTTTATAAACTTTTATCTCATTTGATCCTCATCTACAACAACCTTGGGAAATAGCTGCTATCATTTTTACATTTTACATATGAGGAAACTGAGGTTGTGACTTGTCTGGTGTCACGTAACTAGTAAAATGTGTAAGGTTATATTTTAACTCAAGTCTTCCTAACTCCAGGCCTTGCACTTTATCTTATGTGTCATTTAATTGCTTAGATGGTGATAAAGATAAAGATGACAGAATCATAAAATCATAGAACATTAGAGATTTTAGTATCTTTTGAGTTTATCTAGTGATACTCCCTCATTTGACAGGAAACCGAGACCCATAATTAGCAAATGTTTTGAGGGTAGAGTAGAATAGTGGGGATTAGAATCCCATCTTAATACAACTTTATTTATATTTATCTTTTCACTATTCTCTCATAATAATCTAAATTTACAAAGGTTGGTAAAATTTTTAATGGTAAAGTCTGAAAATATTATTGTGATTTTAAAAACAAGTAAATCAGGTATCAGAGTTATATATGATTTGTCCATGATCACACTGTTAGTGAATGAATGCTGGAGCCAAGACTATATATCTTGGATTTTAAATTCAATATTCTTTACATTGTAATTTTAGTCTTTTTATGACATCAATTTTCATAATTTTATTTCATTCAAAGTTCTCTCATATGTTTTATTGTTTTTTTCTGTTCTTGGGATTGCAAAGGATAAAAACTGTACAAAACAGTTTTTAAAACCCAATTCCTGGGAAAAAAACATATCTGGGAATAATTCCTCATCTTCTCTTGTCATTGATGATTGGATATGCAATACTATGGGCTGCATAATAGAATCAGTCATAGAAGGCTTCCTGGAGGAAGAGAGCTTTGATCCAGATTTTGAGGATGTTAGAAAACTGGACTGACAGAACATTCTTTACAATATTCAGTAATATTCTGAAGAAAATAGCACTACTTTTTTGATGTGATGCATCTCTGTAGAGTAGGGAAAGTGGCAAGTGGTTAATTTTAATTCATCATGACTTTGTTTGGAATATTATTTTGGCTTTGAACAATTATCCCCTTCTGGGACCTTCTGGGTGACTAGGAATCTTAATGGATAAAGCACTGAAAATAGAGTCAGGAAGGGCTGAGTTCAAATCCTTTCACAGCTACTTCATAGTTGTATGACTTTTGGTTAGTCATTTAATCCCTGTTGACCTCAGTTTCCTCATCTGGAAAATAAATACAATAATAACACCTACTTCTTAGAATTTTTATGAGGATTCTGCAAACTTTAAATTGCTATATAAATGCTTGTCATGATGATGATGATGCTGAACTGGATTTTGCTGTTGTTTAATCATTTTCAATTCTGTCTGAATTTGTGAAATAATTTGGAGTTTTCTTGGCAAAGGTAAAGTAGTGATCTGTCATTTCCTTCTCCAACTCATTTTATAGATGAAGAAATTGAGGCAAAAAAGGTTAAATAGTTTACTTAGGGTCATACAGCTTAAGTAATGGAGGCTGGATTTGAATTCAGGTTTTCCTGTCTTTAGTCTTGATATTCTAACCACTGTACCACTAGATTGCCCAATGATCTGTATACATCATTCCATATTCAGTAGCTATAGGCAGAGAGAAAAAATATACATATATATGTGCATGTATATATATATACATGCATGCATTTATATATTTACATGAAAATATATCACACACACATATATATATACATATATGTCATATACACACACATATATATACCTACTAATAGGCCTTTCTTGAGTGTTAAATACATGTTTATTGAATATGGACTTGTCCTGCTCGCAATGGAAAGCTTCCATCTGAGATTAGGATGGTTTTAAGTATAAAATTTGCAAACCTGAGATGATTTTTAGAAAACCTAGTAAATGTCCAGAATCAGATTCTAGTTCCATGACCCGAATGTTTGTGTTAAACAAGCACCTTAATATCTCCGCCTTAGCCTGATTGTGCGTGAAATAGGGGTAATCATAATACTTGTACCACCCATAGCAATAGCTAAAAGTATGCAGTAGAGAAAAGTTCATCTAGTCTTAGTGTCAGAACATAAACCTTTATTTCAATACTCATTGACTGTGTGATCTTAAGTAAATTGCCTAATTCTCCTATGCCTCAATTTTCTTATATCTAAAATAGAAACAATCTCACGTGTATGCAATGTATCCAATTACATATATCCAATCACATACATATACAATCACACATATATCCATATATATTGATGTAGTCACGTCAATCAGAATTGATGTGAATTAAAGGTCTTGATACAGGGTAGCCTAGTTATTCTGGTAGATTTCAGGGTGAATACTTCCTCTAATAATCCAGATTAGAATATCTCATGCCTTTCTTATTCTTCACCATATTTGCATAAATTCTCCACCAATAACTTATCAAAAACATTAATATTTCCAGGACAAATGAAATTTTTTATCTGTGTAATTGTTCTCATGGCATAGTTTTCATTTTGTCTCTCCATCTGCAGTCCCTAACACAGTATTTCATATATAGTAGATGCTTAATAAATTCTCAGTGATTAATGAAAAAAAATCTTCCTTCAACTTTCTTCTCTGTCCAGCTACTATTCAACTTGCCTTCTCCTCTCCCCTCTATACCTCTTGAAAAAAAATGTTGTCTCCCCTATCTCCTTACCACCTAGCTTTCTAACTCACTTACTGAAATTTTTCTGATAAGTCATCAGTAGAGGTCTAACTGCCTAATCAGTTACAGAATAAAAAGAAAGAAAAAGAAAAGCTCTGTCTTTCTTTGCTTCAATAAATGTCTTTGAGAGGGCTGCCCACAATTTCTTTATGTAAATACCTTTAATTACTTCTCATCTGAAATATCCATCTTTTTGGTTAATTATAATGATTCACAGTTATAGAGTAACTTTTGCAAAGTCTATATAACTTAATGTAATAACTAATACAATATTGTTACCAGTATTTTACAAGTGAAGAATCTGAAGGTATGTGAATGTTGCCTGACCATAATCTAACATCCAATAAAGGTCTGTGGTTGAATTTGAACCCAGGACTCTTGACTTCAACTCCAGCTCTGTTTCCATTATAGCATACTGATTATATTCCCTCATCTTTAAATGCTTCAATCTCCTCCAATGAGTGTTTTCTCTTTCTTGAAATTGTGCATAACTATGTATTCATTTTGGTTTCACTATTTTTGAACCTGTTGTATCCTCCAGGAAAATGTAAATTTCTTGAGGGCATATATCACATGTTAGTATTATATTTCTAGTTCTTAACACTGCCTTGTTTTTAGTATTATATAATCATAATATTTCCAACTTGGAGGAGACTTCAGTATCTATATAAATCAATCCATGCTTGAAAAAGAATTCCCACTACAATACTCCCAACAAAATAACAATGAGTCTGAAAATCTCCAATATGGAAGAAACCATTATTTCCAAAGGCACCCTACTTCACTTTTTGGATGACTCTTATTATTATATTATATATATTACATATATAATATACATATATTAATATTAATATTATATTATATTAATAAATTATAATAAATTTTGTTGTTGGATTTTTTTCAGCTTCCAATTATTTCTTCTAGTTATGTTCTTTGAGGTTAAGTATATCATGCCAAAACCCTCTGCCACATGACAACCTTTCAAGAGTGCATTTGCTGACTATCCTCATGTTCACTTCAGTCCTCTCTTTTCTAGGCTAATTATTCCCTTTTCCTTCAATAGATCCTTACATAGAATGGACTCAAGGTATTTTACTATGCTGATTGCTCTCCTCTGGTACCTTCTTTAATCTATAGATTAAAATTTTATTTTCATGAAGATCTGCTTTTTCTTCTTCCCCCTAAATCCATTTAGAAAGTAAGAAAAAACAATCCTCCTGTTACAAACATAGGTATAGTCAAGCAAAACTAATTCCTTTATTGGTCATATCCAAAAAAAGTATTTCAATCTGTACTCTGAGTCTATCACTTCTGTATTTGGATTTATTTTTTTTTAATTGTATTATATTTTCAGTTTTTATTTATCAATATTCTTTTTGAAAACTATGATGTCCAGAACTGAAACCAAACCTCCAGATGTGATGTGATCAAAGCAGGATATAAAGAATTCCTCACTTTGATACTCCTGAAAACTATGCATATTCTTTACTAGTAAATGTTTAACAATCAGCTTTCAAAAATGTATGCAACCTATGACATACTTTAAAATTAAATCTGTATTATCAAGATTTTCTTCATCACTTTTTAAAGTCTCAACAATCAACAAGCAACAAAAAAGCTTTCATTTGTAGCACTTGTTGGTTTCCAAGGTGGAACTGGCCTGCCTCTCAGTGCAGCCTGAGATGTTAACCTGTTCTGCCTGCCATATCACACTGTTAACTCATATTAACTATGTTGCCCAGTAAAAATTCTCTCTGTGTGTTTCTCTCCTTGTCTCTCTATCTCTCTCTGCCTCTGTCTTTGTCTCTCTGTCTCTGTCTCTGTCTCTGTCTTTTTCTCCATTTCTATCTTTCAACAACCAGCTGTTTATCATGCCTCCCCTACGTTGTACTCAAATTGATTTTTTTCTAAACTCATGTGAAAACCTTTACATTTTTCCTATTAAAATGCACCTTAATTGATTTCATCCAGTGTCCTATTCAGTCAAGTTATTTATTTTTTTTTGAATCCTGAATATAAATTTCATATTTTACCTCTCCCTGCTAGTTTTTTTTTCAAATTTTGTTAGATTTTCTTCTGTGCCTTTATCCAAGTCACTCAAAGGATATTAAATAACACATACCGAGGATACTCTAGTAAAGACTCCCTCATTTCAACTCTTTCTAATAAACACTGAATCTTTAATAACTGATTTTTGTTCTAGTAATTAAATCAGTTTCAATTTCTTTTGTTTATGCTATTGTTTATCCCATACCTCTCTATCTTTCCCCACAAGAATATCATGAAATACTTTATCAAACATTTAAAAAATTAAAGGTTAATCATATCTATAGAATTATTCTCATCAACCAGTTTAGTGACCTTGTCAAAAAAGGAAATATCTGGCATAACCTGTTCTTGAAAAAAATCATCTTGGAGCTTCTTTTTTTAGTTATTCATTCACCTACCATCTCCTTAAAAAAGACTTTAGAGAATTTTGCTCAAAATTATTTTATTTCAACAACTCAGAGGTTGCAGATTTCATTCCCTTCCATTTTTGAAAATGATGACATTTGCCTATCTAAAGTCCTATAGTTCCACTCCTGGTCTCCATAAGCTATCAAGTAACAAAAATAATCATATTAATATTCAATCATAATAGTAATTCCATAACCACATCAGAGTTTCTTTTAGAAATTTGTTTAGGAGGAAATTTATCTGGACCAGATGACTTGAATTCATCAAGGATTGCTATGTACTTTCTTATTATTGCCATATTATTCTCTGCTAATTTCTATTCTCTAGCCAGAATTGTGTTTCCAACAAATCTTGGTCAGTCTTTTACCAATGTTTTCTGTCACTGTCATTATAGCTGGAGATATTCTCTAAAGTTTATTGTAAAGAATAGGGACCCATTTTATCTGTAACCCGTAGAATTTTCATGTGTTAGTTGGTCTTTGTATTAATAAGGTTATTTTATTTGTAAGTTCCCTGAAACTATAACTGAGAACAAATTTTTTTTTACTAATACACTCTTAAGGCTCAAGGAATTTTTGGTTCTCATCTATAAGGAATAAATTGGAGGACTTACTTTTAGTAACTAAAAGATTAAGATCCAGTCTTCTCTCTTTTTTTGTGAAGCTCTTGTCATTAGCACAGGAGGCCAATGTCTAATTATAAATTTACTCTTTCCTCTAGTTCTTCATGGTATAATAATCAATGATGTTGACTCCTTTTTTCATATCTCATGAAATCTTCAATTGCCTCACTATTCTCAAAAACATTTTCAAAGAAAAGTATATTTTAATTCTTATATTTCACATATGTATCTATGCTCTGTCATTTTCCACATCACTAGTTTTGGTCTGTTTTCTCATTTAAACAATGAGAAGGCTGAACATATATCCTCTATGAATCCTACTAGCTACAAATATTTCTGAATATCCAATGAAATATGTACCTTATTTCACTTTTCAAAAGTAGATATTATTACTTCTGAAGAGCCAGATATTATTAGATAGTGATCATTACCCAAACAATTATACATATTTATAATTCTCATGTGAATACCTAAGTTAAATATAGTACAAACCTAAGCAATAATGCTTAGCCACAAATTATACCACTAACCCTAACTAGCTGCTTTATAAATGCATGTCATTTGGTGGCTAGTTTTTGTCATGGATTAGAAAGACCTGAATGCAAATCCTGCCTCAGACAATTACTGTGCTTACCTTTGGTAAGTCATGTAAGCTTTCAGCTTGTATACCTGCCCATGCTGTCAAGCATCCCAATATCTAGGGATATCTTGTACTACTAGGAAATGACTTGTGATGTTGCATTGAAATGTCCCTAAAGGACACTGAGAAGTCATTGGGGTCATTGGGTTCTTCCTCCCTTTAAACATGAAGAATCAGAAACCCAGAGAAACTTAAATGGCTTGCCTTAGCTCATACAATAGAAAGGACCACAGATAAAATTTTAACCCAGATCTTTTCTAAGTCTTTCTTTCTTTCCATTAAATTATGCAGTTTCTATGAATGACAAGAAATGTGCCAGACTTAAGGGAAAAAATTCTTATATTTTGCCCAAAGTACAATTCTACTTTGAACAAGTTCTTTGCAATGAAAAAAATCCTGAGTCACACAGGAAAATCTTGAAATTGCTAGATTCCTGAGCAGAAAGAACATTGTAAGGGAGGGTATGGTTCTACCTTGGGCTCATATGAGTTTGAGTCTGTCTCTCTCCATTTTCTGAGCTGTATATCTTTGGCAGGGGGCACATCCATTCTAGATCCCCTTCTACCTCCCTCCCCTCCAAACCTTGAAGGAATCTTAGTGAGTGTAAGAAATAAAGCTAGAGGTTAATTTACGAAAAATGAAAGGAAATTTGTCTTTATGTTGCATTGATAAATCTGTGGTTAGGCAATAATTGAAAAACAATATATGAGTAAAAATGGAAACTGACAATTTGAAGTAGCAAACTGATTGCAGTGGATTATATTAGGAGCTCAGAGTAGTCTCCCTCCCTTTCTGTTGCATACTTCCTTGGAAAGACTCGGGAACTAGTGGCAAATTTCCAATTCTCTTATTTTGCTTGTCCTGGTAGTTCATTTATAGCAGACTTTCTCTCCCTCCAAAAAGTCAATCCCCCTTTAACCCCCTCCTGCAATCTGCAGCATTGCAATCATGGTAGGTCTTAATTATGACATCTCTATAGTCCTTATTTCCAGCTATATTAAGTTCATTCCATTTTCCCCCTTTTTCAGAATATTGTTCCCTCCCTCAAATAGAAAATACAAAGGAATAAGAGATTAAAAATGTAAATTTTATAAACAGAAATCAAAGGTCCTAAATCCTTAGCAAAGAAAAGCTAACATAAGTATGAACATTAAAAAACACACATAAATAGTGCTTCTAGGCTGAATATGTTAAATAATTCAACAGTTAAGTCATAAGCGTTCTTAAACTTAAGTATAAAAATGCCCCTGACAATATTTCACAGCCATGCATTTCTTTAAAATATTTAGCATTCTCATTAAAGAGAATGACTTTAGTTTATATATTAGTTACACTCCTGCTTGTTAATATGAAAGAATTTAGGAGCAAAAAAGCATTCTTATGTATATAAGCAAAAGGCAATTTACATATAAAGTTGGACAACTATTCACTTTTTATTTATTTCTAGATCATCTGCATCTACATATAGCCATACAGCATTTAAACAAATTTGTTCCTTAATGTGCAGTATTAATATTCCCTGCCCCAAAGTGCCATTTGCTAATGCCATCATGAAGACAGGTTCATTCAAAGCTACAAGGAAGTTCCTGCCTTAGAAAGACTTAATGAACCTTACATTTTTTGGAATACTGCACAGTGTAATGCCTATTACATATTCATTGCCAGAATGGAAGATTTCCTTTAACTCTGAGCTTCCTGGTCTAGTTCTCTGTAAAACATTGTCAAAAGCCACCAGAGACTTTCGTGGAAAATTGTGACTCGATAGCAGGATGTAATAGGGAAGCCTAGAGAAGAGAAGCCAGTGGTATATAGGCCCACAGGGAAAAGTTCTGACAGACAAATGGATGGATAATGTAATTTTTGACATAATGGGATAAAAAAGTTTAGGCCAGAAAGAACCAAATTAAAGTTATTACTTGAAAAGAAAGTCTGAAGTTTTCAAGACCGTCAGAATTGCCTGTGTCGGCTTTATTCTACTGCTTATATGCATAACAGCTTCTAAAAAAGAGATGCTGTTGATTGATTTATAGCTACTAACAAATTTACCATAAAATTTTAGCTACATCTTTGGAGTAACAGTACTTTCTAGCTGTTTAGATATTGTTAATAAGAATAAAAAATAATAAAATGGCAATGATAATAGGGATAGGGACTAAACCTCTGATTTTACTGACAGAAGGGATTTCTAGATGAAGGAACACTCCCTATCAAAGCAGGTCAATACCTTCTCTGTAATATATAGATAGGGTCAGAGAGTTGGCTAGAACCCTGAAAATGTCAGTGATGTGCCCAGTCATAAAGCCAGTGTGGGTTTAAGGATTGATTTTAATCAAGGTCTTCTCAGCTCTCTGGGCCTGATCTTGATTTACTCCTCATAGTATAGTACCTCTAATAATAAAAATGAGAGTAAAAATTAAAATTGTCTATTTTACCTTCATTTTCTGTTTGGATAGTTTTCAAGGGAGTGGGGAGAGTGATGAAATTAAAGGGAGTGGGAGTAGGGGGGAAGAGGAAGGAAAGTGAATTATAAAGTGGTGTGGACTTTCATCTCTCAGTTTTTGAAAGCACTTAATGATATGATAACAGGTTCAGCAATCCACAAAAGGATAAGTTATCTACAGGTCACTGTTGATGGGATGGGGAGTGATTTTATGCATTTATCATCGTTCTGTGTTTACCTTATAACAATCATGTGACAATCATACAACAATTGGTCTTCTTTAATACCAGCATCCTAAATCTTAAAATAATCAGTTAACTTCATCAGTGGGTCACCCCTAACTGCATAACCCTAATAATTTCTCAATTTTTAAATAAAAATTTATCAATATTTTATAAACATTTTCTCTGTTGCATTTATTCCTAATAATTATATTATATATAATAATCAAATAACAAATAATTAAATTAATAATAATTTAATATTAATTGTAATATATTATAATTATCCCTAATAATTATTTTCTTTTTCCCCTAGTTTTTCTTATGTTTAAATCAGCTACACCTTTACAATTTCTTTTGTTGTTTCTGATTAGATTTATCATTCATTTACAGAGAGAAGTCCTGTTGAGATAACTTTCCAAATTCAAATGGGGACCTGCTCTGCAACTTATCTTGGAGAATCTCCTGAGGCACTCCAGGTTAAATAACTTGCCCAGTTTCATACTGTCTGATTGCTTCAGGCGTGGAACTTGAAGCCAGGTCTTTCTGGCATTGTATAAAATAATACAGAATATGGTATCCATAGATGAGATAAGATATAATGAGAGATATTCTGGTTTGTTTTATACGGGGACTACAGCCCACCTAACGACCAGCATTGTGCTATATAGCCTAGCCACCCAGGGTTTAAGGTCTCTCTCTTTTCTTGAAAAAAGAAAAGACCTAAACACAATTGGCTAAACTATTGATCATCATTAAAATCCTTCAAACTCACTTTAACTATGCTGTCCATGAGGAAATGTGTAGACAAGTCAGTGGCTGGTGATTAGGAAATGGGAGAAGGAAGGTGGTCATTCTTCTACTGCCTGGACTACTTACTTGCTGCCTGGCACTTGTCTGGCACAAATAATGGCTCTCTTATTACCCAGAAGCTGTTTCCATATTGGACCAAAATAAAAGATTGAAAAAATGAGAAATTTAGAGAAACTGATATCTTATTAGCCAAAACCAAAACCAAGTGGTGACTGCATTCTACCACTCTAAAGCCCATGGTAAATTTCTCCAGCTTAGTTTTTGGGCATGTAGGCATATATGACCCTGGTGATCTTAAAGGGTCAAGGTAAACTCCAAAAGTGCCTGACCCTTGATCAGGGGGGCACCATAGGGATTTTTCCAAGCCTTGATCTAAGCAGATTCAATAAAACGGTTATTCCTTTGGATTTTCTCCTTGTCTTTGCTAAAAGGATCCAGAGATTGTTCCTGTGCTTAGCATTGCTTCCTAGCCTCCAGGTGTCCTGAAAGACCATGCTATGTATCAATAAGGTGATGCTGAGGAAAGTGTATTGAATTAGTCAGTAAGAAGTCTGTGGCTATATTTTAGCTAGCTTTTGTCTGTTAACACAGGCTATATCACACTATTGGAACCATCACCAGGTTGTTCCAGAAAGAATGCCAGCAACTGCAGGCTTGGCTCATGATATTTTAAATGACACTGGCATTGACATGTTTCTATTGAGTTTTTACCTTTTTTTTAAGGGCCATTTTATGTTCGTCAGTGCTCTGTCTTCTCTAAAGAGACCCAAACTGTGTCAATTGACTCTATACCAATATAGGCAGTGACAGAGGGAAAAGAATAATCTAATGCAGATTCTTCCTCCATGCAGAAATACCATGCTCTCCTAATTATGATGATCACAAAAACGACTGTTTTTATATAATACCCTGGAGCTTCACAAAGGAATTGAATGGACAAACCTGCACCTACCAATAAGTGGCCCTGAGCATCTACGAGGTCTCCCAAATAGGCTGGCACATCTCTCAATGGTACATCTGGTAGATTTGGATGGTATTTATCAGGAAATAATCCAATAATAACACGCCAAGGTCCTTACCAAAAAAAAGTGCTCTTGCCTAATGTCAATCATTCACCCTCTGACAGTTCAATGAGCATCCTTTCTGGGATGGCTCTCTGCCACATCGACACCCCAAACATAGCAAGCAATGCTGCAAGACTTTAGGGATGCAAGTGACAATGCCATAGCAAGCATCAAAAGGAAGTTGCACAACATGGGCAAGAGGTTTCCAAGTGTTGCTTAGCAATACAATGCAGGCAGGCCACAGGATTGTCGATATTACTCACAAAGGGGATGACATTCGCCACCCACAATGAAAATGCATCATTCCAGAAAACAAGAGCCTACCACAGCAGTAACAGGATGAAATGCCAGAGTCTTCATGTGGAGCTACTGGCTTTTAGGGGGAAAATACACCCAGCTAGCTCCTAGTCTGAAAGGGCAGGCTCACTCTTTTTGTCTGTCTCCCTCTCTCTCTCCTCCTTCTTTTCCCTCTCCCTCTCTCTCTCCCTCCTTCCCCCTTTCTCTCTCTGTCTTTCTCTTCCTCTCTTTCTTGGTCTCTGTCTCTTTGTCTCTGTGTCTTTGTGTCTCTCTTTGCCTCTGTCTTTCTGTTTCTCTTGGTCCCTTTCAGTTTCTCTGTCTCTCTATATCTCTGTTTCTATCTCTCTGTCTCTTTGTCTCTATCTCTTTCTCTCCCTCCCTCCCTCCCTCTTAGTTTCTGTATCAGTCTCTAACTTTCCCTCTTGGCACTTCCCTTTCGATCTCTATTTTTGAATCTGATTTTCTGTCTCTATCTCTCTGTTTTTTTTCCATTTTGTCTTTCCATTTCTTCCTCTGACTCTACCTCTTTCCCTCTCTCTACTTCCCTCTTTGTCTTTGTCAGCCTCAGTCCCTCTTTATTCCTTTCTCTAACTCCAGAGAGTCCGTCTTCTCCTTCCTCACTCTGTGTCTCTGTCTTTCCATGTCTGAATCAGTTTCTGTGTGTCTCTCTCTTCTCTATCTCAATTTCTATTTGTCTGTCTGTCTACTGTCTTCCTTTCTCTCTGCCAATCCATGCATATCTGTATATCTGTCTTTCTCTGTCTCTCTATTTGTTGCTGTCTCTCTATTATTCTTCAATGCATACACACTCAAATTAAAAAAAAAAACCATGGTAGCACATACATAGACTTATTTTGAGATATATGCAAGTAATCACTCATCACTATATATTGGCATATATTACCGAGGTGTGTATAAATACATCCATACACACACACACAGAGTTACACAAAAGGTTCTTCCACAAAGACCTCCTTTGTTTAGGATGGGATGATTAGTTTAGTCTGATGGTCAGGTACAGAGGCAAGGCATTGCTTCACTCAGAGTTTAACAATCATACCATGGATAAGATTGAGAGCTGGAAGAGAGAGACAAAGTCCACTGTCAAGTTGCATGACCCTAACCAAAATGGAAATGACAGTCAACTTGACATTTATAACATTACTCCTATGGAACTAACCAAGCTGATAATGTGACTTCATGTAAAGTGATATTTTTTTTTGTAGAAACAACTCATGAGGTTCAATGAAATATTTAATGGGATTTATGATTTTGTTGTATGATGACCAATGGAGATTGGTAACTAAGTTGCAACTTCTAGTCTTTAAAAAGTAGGACTTCTCCAGAGTCACACAGCCTTTAGGTGTTGGAAAAGTAGGACTTTGAATCCACTTTTTCCTGACTTATTTCAAAACTTTTGATGCATATTAACTCTTTGGGGACACATTAGGCCCTCTCAGTCCTGATGAGTCTGAGAATGGAGCACAGGAGGACTTTGGTGAAAGAGAGAGTTCATTATTCTCCTAAAAGTGGTAATATTACGCCCTGAACTAGGAATCTCTCAGTTCCTAAGACTCAAGACTGTGAAGTTCTGTGAATTAGGTATGAAGATCAAATGCACAAACCATTCCCCTCACTTCTACACACATACAACACACTCTCTTACACACACACACACTTTCTCTCTCTCTCTTGCACACATACATACACACATATATACAAGCACACAAATATACACACACTCAAACATATACAAACACACAAATACACATTCACATACACACAAAACACATATGCAACACACAAACACATACACACATGCACAAACATATACCCAGAAACACCCCCCCACACACACCTTAGTAAGGAGCCAGAGCTAGGATGTTCTATATTCTCAGTCCTAATATACTGAGAATCAGACCACCTTTTATGGTTTGCCTGCTTTTTCCTTTATCTGGCTGACTCCCTCCTTGGGGCTGTTTGACCCTCATTGCCCCACGATCCCAGGGAAGGAGTTCCCATCTCCTGCCTAGGGCCACTGGTTTCAGGTGCTGGCTCAGGACAAGGTTGCCTCCTCTGTGCCCCTGAAAGAACATAGCTCATTATGAGGCCTCAGTGGTGTGGCTGCACGGCTAAGGGTGGGAGGTCAGCACACGAAAGCATCTTAGTAGTGGGAATAGATTTCGCAGAGAGATGATTGATGTATAACGTCTGACTGATTCCCTTCTTGGTGCTTGAGACAGAGCTGTTGTGAGATCCTACCTTACTTGTTATCCTTTGAATAAGAGGAAATTTACAGAAACTATTTCAAATGCCAGACCAGGTCTCAATCCAGATCAATTAATTTTATTTTTGAGAGTGTGACATGTCCAGAGAAACTGAATATTGAGAGTCAGTAAGGACAGTGATTTTTGCCTCTTTTTGTATTTCCAGAACTTTAATACACTGCCTGGCACATAGCAAGATATTTAATAAATGCTTATTCAGTAAAAATTGCATTGTATTTGGAATTAGGAAAGGCTAGGACTGGAAATCTTGCTCAGTAAATTCCTTTGAGAAACTGTTAAATCTGTTTTGTTGGAGGCTAGGTGGCATAATAAATAGAGTACTGGTCTTGGAGTCAGAAAGATCCAAATTTAAATCATGATTCTGACATTTATTAACTGTGTAACACTTGACAAATCACTTAGCTTCTGTCTGCCTCAGTTTCCTCATCTATAAAATGGAGATAATAATAACTATCTTCCAGAGTTTTTCCTAGAATCAAATGTGACAGAACTTAAAACATAAAGTACTTTGCAAGCATTAAAGCATTATATAAATTCTAGATAGTATTATTAGGACTAGTAATAGTAGTATAATATAACCCATATATTAAGATTTGTAAATGAGAATACTGCTGCTGCTACTACTAATACTGCTATTTTTCCAGGAAGAGCAATGAATTTCAGAATCACAGTACCTAAGTTCAAATGCCATGTTCTACTGACTACCTTTAGGCAGTTAGATAGCACTGAACTGGGTCTGGAATCAGGAAGAACTGAGTTCAGATGTGACCTCAGATAATTCTTAACTATATGACTCTAGACAAGTCACTTCACTCTGTTTGCCTCAATTTCCTCAACTGAAAAATGAGCTGGAGAAGGAAATGGCAAATCACTCCTGTATCTTTTCCAAGAAAATTCCGAATAAGGTCACAAAGAGTTGCACACAACTAAAATGACTGAACAACAATAATAATAATTGACTACCTACAAGTCCTTGTGCAAATCATATAAATACATTTGCAGGCCCCAATTTCATAATCTGTAAAAAGAGATGTCCTCTAAGACTCCTTTAGTCATATTCTCATCCTCTGATATAGTAGATGGACAGCTGCTATGGTCATAACTTCACCAGATACCCATGAACCCAGAAGGGCCCTTTTAAACTCTGGATTCTAAATTGTGAAGGACATGATTAAGGCTGTTAAAATCTCTTAGTGGCAAGGTGACCCAGAGTATGAGGTTACCATTAATGGAAAGCCTTGGTAAAGGGAATCCTTTTCCCTGAGAAATGGGGTTTTTCCTTTGTAGGGAGGGGAATTCTTACAGAAGTTTGCTTTAGGGCAGCAATTCTTAACCTTTTTGATCTTAGGAACTTTTTATTGAGCCTTTTGTTCCCTCCTTCTCAAAGAGTTTTTGGTTTATTATATCTATAGATATTTACCAAATTAAAAAATAATACACTTTAGCATTATTATGAAAAAAAAAACAATAATCTTGACCTTACTTATGCTTTGAAAAAGTCTCAGTGTCAAGCTGGGCAGTGCCAGGACAATTCAGCATCTAGCCATGTTCACCCAATGTCCCATCACACTACAATATCTCTAAGTATTCTTATAAATATATCTAAGGCCTATCCTATGACACAGAGACTGAGGTTGTTTCTACCCTGCCCAAAACAATAAGATCAGGAGTAATGGGTGAAAATGACAAAAAAAAATCAGATTTAGCTGGATAGAAGGAAAAATCTTGCTAGCAATTGTTCTTCAATTCTATCTCACTCTTCATGACCCCACTTGGAGTTTTCTTGGCAAAGACACTGGAGTAGTTTATCATTTTCTTGTTCATTTTACAGATGAGAAAACTGAGGCAAACATATTTTTCCATGGTCACAAAGCTGGTAATTGTCTGGGACTGGATTTGAATTCAGGTCTCTCCTGACTCTAGTTTCAATGTTCAATCCATTGTGCCACCACAATAATCAAAAACTTCCAAAAATATAACGGATTTCCTTGGGTGGAATTCTTCTTCAATTGAGGTTTTCGAGATGATATTGGATGTCCACAAATTTGGCATGTGGAAGAGGGAATTTCTACTTTAGTACAATTTGGACTAAGTGACCTGTAAGTGGCCACTGACAGCAATGAGATTCTAGGATATTGTTATGATCCATAGGAACATTTCTGGGTTTTTTTTGTAGAAAAAGAATTGGCCAATTGTGATAACATGGGCCAAATAACTATTCTGTTGATTTATTTTCAGGTAGACTCCCTCATATGACTGGATTGATATCCTAAATTCATTCTAGGTCAACAAATAAGTTTTTTAAGTTTCTTACATATTTAAAGTACTGTGTTAGATTTTAAGATTATTTAATTAACATGACTTGATGGTATCTGAGAGGCAATATGCTAAAGTCAATTGTCAGTTGATCTTCAAGGCAGAAAGACTGAGGTTATCTGATACATATTGGCTATATGACTCTGGGCAAGTCACATGTCTTATTTTTCTAAATAATACTCTAACATGATTAAATTGCAGGGGCCTGTAATAGTAGAAAGGGTGTTCTCATCTGGGGGATCCCTATACAAATGAAATTACTAGTCCTATCCCTGTTTTTATCCTTATAATCTGATTAATATGGTTACTCCTCCAGTGGTTCCTATCACGTCCATGACCTTTTATCCCATGCAGCTATAGTCCATGTCTTCTCATAAATCCCTCACAGTGGATATACTCATAGTTTTTTAGACCTTCCAGAACTCTTGAGTTGTGTAAATATCAATATCTATCTTTTTTCCTCACTTTTCCCTTGATTGTCTTGTCTTCCTTTCATGTCATGTATTTCTCTAATGACGTTCTTTACACTTCTCTTTCTTGTACATTTATTCATTGATAATGTTATAGCCTATATTGTTCACTCTGTATTTCCCCATTACCCTTTGGGGGCTTCTCAACTTCAATTCTTTAGTGACTATTTGTGATATCCTATAACTTGTAGACATATAGCATCTCTTAAAGCATGCTGTTATTTAAAAGATGAGCCTCTCTTGAGGGAGAAGCTTGAGGGTCATTGAAAACTCTGGGCAATTTTCCAAAGGCAAACTCTTCTACCATTCAATGTTGGTCTAGATTTATTATCCGTTTAATACTTCAGTATAAAAATTAGTAGATGGGAAGATGGCAAAATATAGCTTGGAAAATATGGCTCAGGAGAAAAAAAATGAAGGTCAAAGCTTAATAAAATATATAGAAACCTCATGTTTTTATATCATATATAAGTTCTTTGAGATGTGTTGCGTTAACATGGTGAACATAAACTGACATCACAGAAATGAAAGTTAATATATTATAATAGAAGCAGAATCTCTCTGGCTTCAAACTGAGGTACTTGACCAATATGATGACAGTGGTCAAATGGATAATTCAGTTAGGTTGACATGGCTCATCATAGATTTGGTGAATATCATTTAAGTAGTAAAACTATTCCTTCTGAATTCCTTTCATATGCTTATCTAGATGAACCCCAGAAAACAGATCTGGCCAAAGTTTTTGGAACCATTCCAGTTGTTATTGGCATATGGGCATGACCAATAGCACTTAGGGAAGGACATTGATTTCCTTGAGCCACTTATCAAACAATGGGTCTAATGTACTAAAAGAAAAACAGCCCTCCCGGTGCAAGATAATCAGTATTGCTGCAGTCAAAAATACCAGAAGGAGAACTTATTCTTCTTTCCAAGTTTGGGCTTTAAACAGAATGAATGTTCTGCTGTATTTATCTAATTATCAGTTCTCATCTTCCTTTATGTCTCAGTGACATTATGACATGGTTGGCCACTCCCTCCTTATTGACACCCTCTCCTCCCCTGGCTTCTGTGACACTGTATTCTGATTTTCCATGGGCTTGGCCACCTGGCTCATTATGCCTCTAAGAAAGGAGGTGGGGAATTGGGTGAGTGCCTGTAGGAAAACCCCATCTAGTCAGGGGAGCAGCCAACTGAGTTGAGAGAGAGTTCATCTCTTTTTGATTCACATTGATGAATTTACCTGAATATCTGGCAATCAGCCACATTTCTTGCTCCACCCTACCTATTGTCAATCCCAAAATTCTTAGCCTCCAGCCTTATTTGAGATTATATTTCTCTCATTCAATGCTTGGTCTCCATAGAACCATTTCCAGTCCTATTCTACCTGTGTTTAATAGCTACTTATCTTTAGCCAGTTCCATACTAACTTTAGTTGGAAAGATCTTATGTATCTTACCATTTTTCTCTCTGACTCCTTTGCTGACATCTCTTCCTCTTCCTTTCTCAAGGGATCCCCTAGAGTTCTCTCTTTGGCCCTCTGCTTTTCTCCTTTGTACATGAATTCCCTTAGAGAGGCACCATTAACTCTTAGGGTTTCCACCATTCCCTCTGTGCTGATGATTCTAAAATCCACCACTCCAGGCCTGACCTCTCAAATGCTTCCTAGTCTTTTATAATAATTGCCTAGATGATACTATAAAGTGAAGATTAAATTTCTGTTAAATATTCTGACTTGTTAAAAATTAACTTCATTATCTTCTGTCTATCCCTAACTTCTCTCTAATAATTTACTATTAATATCAATAGGCACAATGGTTTAGGAAGAACATTGATAAACTGCAAACTGTCCAGAAGAAAGAAAGTAGAATGTCATAGGTCCTTGAATCCATTTCACATGAGGATCAGGTAAAAGAACTAGATATATTTGGCTTTGGAAAAGAGAGGCTTGGGGGAGACATGGTGGCTCTCTTCAAGTATACAAAGGACTAGAAAAGGGATTAGATATTCTGTTTAGGAGCAGAGGGCAGAATTAGGAGCAATGGATGGTACTCACAAGATACACATTTGCAGTAAACTTTTCCTAACAATTATAGCTATTTAAAAATAGGTTGGAGGCAATTAGGAGGGCTGGACCTGGAGTCAAAAAGACCTGAATTCAAATCCAGCCTCAGATAGTAGCTGTGTGACTCTGGATAAGTCCTGCAATCTCTTTGCTTTAATCCATGTGAGGAGGAAATGGCAAACCACTCCGATATCTTTGCCATCCAACCCCATGGACAGAATTGGTGTCAATAGGATCGTGAAGAGACACCTATGACTGAACAACAACAAAAAATATATTAGGTTTCCTAGGGTTGATTCCTTCTTATTAGAGATTTTTAAGCTAAGTTTTAGTCTCTTTGTCAGATATGTTGTAGTAGAGATTCATAATCAGGTAACTAGATAGCTTCTAAGGTTACTTCCAAATCTGACAGTCTATGATTCTAGAAACAACACAGCCATTTTTCCATTGCCATGGGAGCACAACTTTCTCAACTAATTCATTTGTCACATTTTGACGTTCATTCTACCACCATGTTTCTCAACCTATTTTTTCTTCCTATTTATATACTATTCTAGGTAAGGTGCTTCTGACCTTGTCTCTAGATTAATGCAGTAGACACCCAGTTAGTCTCCCTTCCACTAATATGTTCCTAATACCTTACATCAGAGTCCATTACCTACTTATTCTTTTAAGAACTTAGAGTTTCTCAAAATTCAAATACTTTTCTCTGGCTTTCTGCGTCTACTTCATAGACACTCTTTTTATCTTCATCTATCCTACATCTAACAAAATATCTCTGAACCATTTCTTGTCTTACTCACAGATACTACAACTCATCCTAACTATGTTCCTTCTGTTCCACTATCCTACATATAATGGTGGATATAATATGTGGATATTATTTCCTTGGAGACCAAATTCTATTGAATTCTTCAGAAGTCTTGATTAATTTAACATTATTCTGATGATACATGTTCTGGTTTTGACTCTTTTCAACACTTGTTATGCTGTTTGAGAGAGGCAGCATTGTATAGTGGAAAGAATTATATTTGTAGTCAGAGAACATGGTTTCTGATACTATCTCATACTATTTGTGTATCCTTGAGCAAATTATTTCACATATCTGGGTTCCAAATATTCTTATTTGCAAAATCAGTCAGCAAACATTTTAGAAGTATTTGTGGTATTTCAAATACAGTAAGAGGAGCTGGTGATAGGGAAAAATAAAGGCCAAAAAAGACCAAAAGTACTTGGGGAGACACAATGCAAATAAATAGATAGATATAAGACAAGTAGGGTAGAAATGGAGACAATTTGGCAATTTTGTAGATAAAGTACAAGGACTGAAGTCAAGAAGACTTATTTTCCTCAATCTGTCCTCAGACACTTAGGAACCATACAACATTGGGCAAGCAACTTAATCCTGTTTACTTTAGTTTCCTCAGCTGTAAAATGAGCTAGAGAAGGAAATGGCAAGCCACTCCAGCATCTTTGCTAAGAAAATCGCAAATGGGGTTACAAATAATTGGACATGACTGGCATCAACTCAAACAAAGAAAGAGAGGTTGCTGAATAGTGGTGGTAGAAAAAAAATTTAGATATGTCTTGGCAGGGGGAGAGAAGGAACATTTTAACTCTCCCTCCAGACCAGTAAGTTGGGGCATATGGGTAGGAGAGCAACCAGCTATAGTGAGTATGGTCAAGGATATCATCATGAAGGAGGCAGGTCTTAGTGAATGTCAGGAGATTGAAAAGGTGGGAAAGAAAAGGTTTGAGAGGAAAGGAAATTTATTAACATTCATTAGTAGCCCTCATTTTAGAGAACACAGTAAAGGGACAAGCAAATCTTGAGAGAATATTTGGAAAATAGGATTTAGGGAGCTGGGAGAAAAGGAGCAAATGGATGGAGTTGGGGAATAAGCCTTGTATATCAGCAGCTGGAGGTTCAGAATTATTGGGATGAGAAGAATATGAGAAGATGGGATTATGCTGACCATCATGAATAAATGAGGACAGATTATTGGTGGCTGGAGAGAGATCCATTGAGGAATATAAATGGTTATACTGTACAAGGTCCAAATTCAAGCTTGTGTGCTAAATTGTGTCCTGTAAGGTCCTAGCATGCCTACAACACAGCAGATGAGAATGTGTGTTGGTATGACCATGGGGAGTCTGGTTGGGAGGTCAGAGAGAGTAATGTTAGGTAAGGTGGCTAAACAAAATATATGGGAAGCTCTGGTTGAAAGATGGTTCTAGGATTTCTGGAGAAAGCCCTGAGCAGAAGACACAGGCCTAAGGCAGCTGGCCATAATCTGTAACTGGTTCAGGGGATAAGACTGAAGAATTGGGACTAATGCCCTTCACTGGTTTACAATCCTGAAAAGGGAGTAGACTAGTTAATCTTTGAAGTTTATTCCAGCTCAATTCTATGGTCCTATTATATCATTTTACATATACCCTCTTTTCAGATTGTAAATTCCCCAGCTAGAATATAACTACCAAAGAAATTAGGGAATATATATTCTTTGTTGTTGTTGACTTCATTTAAATTCTTTTTGCCACCTACCTACCACTGATCAATACAAGCAGATAGGTGACACAATGGATAGAGCATTGGGTTTGAATTTAATTTCAGACACTTATTAGCTGTGTGATCTTGGGCAAGTCTCTTGATTCCCTGCCTGCATAAAAATGGAGAAGGAAATAGTAAACCACTTCAGTAATTTTGTCAATAAAACTCATGGACAGTTAGTCCACAGGGTCCTGGAGATGTGGAAATGATTGAATAACCTGATGAACTCACAAAATAAGAGCTCAATAAGTTCATGTTGAATGTTTTTTTGAATGAATAATATGAAGCCATTTTCCAGTTAAATTACATTATTATTTATTAACTATTCAATATATTTTCTGTTGAACTGGGGGGTATGAGGGATATGGCTAAGGGTGTGTTGGTAATTTTTTAATAACTGGCTCCATGTTTAAAAAAATTCATGATACAATTTTATTTTATTTTTTATTAAAGCTTTTTATTTTCATAACATATGCATGGATATTTTTTCAACATTAACCCTTGCAAAACCTTTTATTCCAATTTCCCCTCTTTCCCCCAACCTTCTCCTAGATGTCAAGTAGTCCAATATATGTTAAACATGGTAGAAATATATGTTAAATTCAATATATGCATACATATTTATACATACATATGCACAAGAACAATCAAATCAAACAGGAAAAAAAGATGAGAAAGAAAATAAAATGCAAGCAAATAACAAAAAGAGTAAAAATGCTATGTTGTGAACTGCACTCAGTTCCCACAGTTCCTTCTGGGTATAGATGGCGGGCTTTCTTCATCACAAGATCATTGGAACTGGTCTGAGTCATCTCATTGTTGAACAGAGCCACGTCCATCACATGATACAGTTTTAAATTTATTGTATATTAACATTCTCTTTCACATAAGCCTTGAAATCAACCAACTATAAATTAACTCCTGATTTGTAGTATTTGATGACTTCCAATATAAAAATGTTCACACTGAAAATTTCATAATTGGTTGTCTAGGAATTAGATCTAAATCTAGCACATTTCTGGACATAGAAAAATATAGAATATAGTCCTTGCTCTTGAAGTGTTTATTCTATCATTGGAAAGATCAGATTTTCAAATATGAAACAATCAGCAAACAACTAAATGATGGCACATGCTAAATGGTAAATTTATTCATTGTAGGGGCAGTTAGAGTACAATGGATACTGACTGGAGTCAGGAGGACCTGGGGGAAAATTCAGCTTCCTGTACTTGCTACTTACTAGCTGAGTGATCTTAGGCAAGTCACTGAATCCCCAATTTCCATGCCAAAAAAAAAAAAGGATTTCATTACATATTAGAATGTGTAGTACAGACAGATAATTAATAATCAGGTAGGTGATTAGAAGGTCAGAAGGTGAAGGCTCTTGTGCCAGAAGGACTTGACATAGGCCCTAATATTCAAAGAGCAAAATTTTGTCCTTCCCTTGCATTTGACATTCATTGACTATGTAGAGGACAACTCTTTTGGAGTGTGACTTATCCCACAGTCCTTTAAAAGCAATCTAGTAAAATGAAATCTTGTTAGTTGATAAAAGCTATTTAACAAATGGGTAGCCAACCTTCCACCTAGGTGCTCTAAGAAAGTCTCACAAACACCAATGAAGACATCTAAAAATCTTTTAATGCCAAACGAGCTGGAAAACCTAACCATTACTTGGCCATACTGTACAATATAGGAAGGCATCAAAGTTAACAACATATGCAATAATCCCAGATATCACACATGCTCAAAGGGGCTAAAAGAATGGTGTGTGGGGAAACCAATCCACTAAGATTTTCTGACTCTGGGGCTTGTAAGAGAACTGTGGCAATGTTGTATGAACCGAGCTTTTTGCATTAAATAGAGCTAAATGTTCTACACTTTGCCTGACATTCAAAGTTTCTCACTGGAACAAGTGCTGCCCAATTTCCCTTTGTCTATGTATATTGCCCGACACTTATCACACTGTGATGAATGGATACACTAATGCACCGAACTCAGAGACTGTATAGATTCTTCTGTGTGCTTATGACAGTTTTCTAGAGAAAGAAGCCGTTCCTAACTCCATCAGTGCCTCTGAGCTTAAACTGTTAATTGACATTATTTCTTAATTCCCAGCTATATTTTAAGGTATGAACCTAAGGAATTTTAAAGTCATTATGTGGGCGAGGGACTGATAAAAATAAATCCTTCAGGTTTAAAAGTGGTAAAGAGGGAATACAGGGAGTTAAGAAATCTAGGGGTTTTCAGCCAATTGGTTCAAAAAGCATCAGGATGGGCTACAAGTCTCTGGAAAAGGTCACTGGTACCACTCTGGGTCTTCTCTTTTATGTACTTTATGCCTCCCATAAAATAAATTTAAAGCAGTT